>PVJS01024054.1:0-10530 GCA_004027185.1 Glis glis
AAAAAAAAAAAAAAAAAAAAAAAAAAAAAAAAAAAAAAAGAAGGCTGTGGTTCTGGGGAAAGGTGGATTCAAGACAGAGAAAGTTGGAAATGTAACTGAATGCCATGCTAAAGTGTTTGGCTCTTGTCCTATACTAGAGATCATATGGAGGATTTTAAGCAGAAAGGTGACTTGATGCACTTACTAGATTTTGCTCACAAAGGTAGAAAATGAGGAGACTAGAAGCTTAATAATGCAATGATGACAAATGGCAGTTATGGGAACAAGACCTCTGGGTCAGAAGTTATGCAAAAAGATTCAGAGGATTCCATAGATCTCACCTGCCCATCTGACACAGACCTAAGGAGGCCACATTTGTAAAGAAGCTTTGAGCCTCAGCAGTTTTCGGGGCTTCTGAGTTGTTTTAGGTACTAGAGATTGTACCCCTGGACCGGACTATAGTATATATACACCAAACGTCCAAGCACACTTGTCATTGCATTCTGTTGATTTGGAATAGACAATATGTATCACACACATATTAGGGACACACCTTGCTCTCAATATTTTACCTGCATGAGCTCCTCTATTCCTCATAACTACCACTTAAAGACAGTACTACTATTAGTTAAAGTCTATAGCTATGGTAACTGAGGTAGAACATGGTTAGGAGGTGCACAGTCATATAAACTGTAAATAATGGAGTTGAGATTCAAGCTTAGATAGTTAAGGGAAGGTCTGATCTTCACCAGTGACTTTTTCCATCTTAGGGAAATTGCATAGAAACCCAAGCATGGGACTGTACAGGGCTAAAGTTAATGTCTACGGTAGATGGCTTAAGGGAATAAACATAAATAATGTCACGTAGGGGTATAATTAAGCTATACCATCATATGTATTGTAATGTTTTAAAGAGTATTTTCCCTTGAATTATATTGATGACAACAGAACAAGAAATTATCAAAAAGCACAGTTTAAAAGTGTGACTATCTTAGTATAGTACTCTTAAACATGTTAAGCTGTTTTGTTATTTCCATCTTCAGAATCACTGATCCCTCAAATGGCTTTAAAATTCCAATTTTAAGTGAGATAATAAGACTTTTCATCTTAAATTATAAGCATATAATAACTCATGTGGCTTTTTAATTACTCATTGAAACAAACTCTTTATGTGATAGTAAGTTAGTCATGCTACTACATGGATTTGGCTTCAAAGTAGAATTGACCAATATAAATGATTGACAGACACTGCCTATTAGATTTGTTTTCTTCTGCTGTAAATATCTATACTCTGTGGCTACTATATATTAATCCTATGTATGCATTTGAGGATATGCTTCTTAGAACCTTTAAACTGGGAAGTTATGTGCTCATTTTTTATAAATATCCTCAATTCATTCACTTCTAATTGTGTAGCAATTATTTTGATTACAACTGATCTACATCTTTTTGTTCTTAACAGAGGCTTTAGGCATTAATTTTGATATTTCTCAGTTTGATATATGAATAATAAACTTTGTCCTTAATTTGACTCATACAGAGCTTATATCCTAGAAAGGAAAAAAACAAATCTCCTTTGCTTTCATTAAATTAGGTGTAAGACCTTTTTCAAGTACATTATTTTATACTTATACCAGCTTTTGCAAATTGAGAAGATTAGTGGCATCAGCTCTTAAGCAAAGTGGGAAAGAATGTGTTTGTGTACACCATAGCTTCCGGGTATGTAACAAATTACATTCTTCCAAACTTTTCATTTTTAAATAAGAGGATGATATAATATTCCAATTCACTTAATCCCACTAAATTTCAATTTAAGGAACTCTATAAAATGGGACTAGAAAAGGTCTCTAAAGATCACATGTCCACCTATGATGAGCAGCTATACTTTACAATCCCAAGATGCACCCATTTTAGAAGTATCTAAGTAAATGGCACCCTTTGCCGCACAAACAATGTACTGTTAATGGTGTCTCCTGTGGCTGTGAACTCTGAGGCCTGTGAACACCTCACCTACTATCAGAATTCCTACCTGGGTGGGGTGGTACATGCCTGCAATCCTAGTACTTGGGAGACAGAGACTGGTGGATTGCAGGTGCAAGGCCAGTCTCAGCAACTTAGCGAGATATTCATCAACATAGTGAGAACTTGTTTCAAAATAAAAAAAATAAAAAAAATAAGGGCTGGGGGTGTATCTCAGAGGTAGAATGCCCTGGGTTCAAACCCCAGTACCTCACACACACACACACACACAAATAATAAGAATTCCTCGTGCACATCTTTGACAGGAGCTCATCCAGCTACATTTTTGCATGGCTAGCGTCTTACCTATATGAGGTATTTACTCAATTATCTTCTTCAGGGACCTTCCCTGATTAGTCAAAGAATGAAAGAAAACTCAAGCAACTCCAGAGACAATGGCATATTATGATGTGGGTCAGTCACCCCATAGCCGTGCCACTCTAATTGTTGAAACAACCACATTGAAAAATATAATTTCTTTAGTTTGTTGGTGGTCATAACAAAATACCATATACTAGGTGGCTCTAAAAAATAAATTTGGCTGGGAGTGGTGGCACACGCTTGTAATCCCAGTACTTGGGAGGCTGAGACAGGAGGATCCGGGTTCGCGGCCAGCCTCAGCTACTTAGTGAGGCCCTCTGCAACTTAGTGAGACCCGGTTTCAAAAATAAAGCATAAAAAAATAGGGCCAGGGGTGTAGCGCGGAGGTAGAACGCCCCTGCATTCAATCCCAGGTACTGCAAAAAAAAAAAAAAAGAGAATAAAAAATAGGACTGGGGGTGTAGCTCAGAGATAGAATCCCCCTAGGTTCAATCCCAGTACCGCAAAAAAAAAGTTGACTTTCTTATAATTTTGGAAGGTGGAATTCTGAGATCAAGATGTCCTTAGGAGCTAGGCATGGTGGCACATTCCTGTAATTCCAGTACTTGGGAAACTGAGGCAGAAGGATCTCAGGTTTGAGGCCAGCCTGAGCAACTTAGTGAGGCCCTCAGAAGCTTAGCAAAACCCTGTTTCAAAATTTAAAAAGATAAAAAATAAAAAAGGTTGGGGTATAACTTGAGGTAGAATGTCCCTGAGTTCAATCCGCAGTACCATAAAAAAATAATAAAAAAATGACACGGTCAGGTATGGTTGCTTTTTGAGCTGTTCTTGTTGATTTGTGGATGACCTTTCCAGGGTATACTCACTGGCTATTTCTCTGTATGTACATTCCTGGTGTTGCTCTGTAAATTCTAATCTGCCCTTGTAAGGATGCAAATAAGACTGTATTAAGTCCTCAGGGACTCATTTTAACATCATTATCTTTTTCAGGGCCCATCTCCAAATATACTCACATTCTGCTGTACTGGGATTAAGGTTTCAACACCTGTGTTTTGAGTAACACGATTCACCTGGTAATGCCAATCTTCTCCCAAAGGTTCTTTGGTGCTTTCTGAATTCCCATCGCTCACCCCCCTCTTTCATCTCAACACTTATCTTTGCTGCAGCATCTCCTGTCCTTACCTACATTACATTATACTGAACTGAACTTATTTGGGAAGGCACCGTGATTACTGTGCAGATGAGAGGGTATGCATCTCAGGGTTCTGACTTCAAGGAGCATGACTAACTAGCAGCCTCAGCTGCTGAGCTCTGAGTCCTTCTGTGCATCAACACAAGGTCACACTTTCCTCTGCTGCTTTCCGCTAGTGACTGTGTACAGCACAGATACTGTTTCAGTCAGCATTCTCACTGCTGTAATCCAAAACACCTGGCCACCATAACTTAGAGGAAGGAAGGTTTATTTGATCACAGTTCTAGAGATTTCAGGGGCTCAGTTCATGTTAGGCCAGGTGAAGTCTGCAGAGCTCAGAGCACGGTATAGAGAGCAGAGAAAGAGAGGAGAGAGAGAGAGAGAGAGAAGAGTGCATAAGGGCTCTGCTCTCACATCATGGAGGCCAGAAGCAGAGCAGGAGAGCCGGGGGAGGAGTGGACATATATAATACCCAAGGTCACACCCCCAGAGATCCCTCCTCAGCCATGAACCCCCACCTCTAACATGGCGGCCTGGTCTCCCTGAGGTCTAGGGGACACTCTAAGTCTAAACCATAACAGAGAGTGGGGTAGGCTCCTTCCTGGGAGATATGGGGGTTCCTCTGGTGGAGAATTGAGTTTGGGGATCACTCATCAGCCTTATCAAACAGTCTTAGAACTGGCTAAGGCCTTCCTTCATTTCTGTCTTTCTCACAGGTCTGATCTCACATTACCTTGACAACTTCTCATCTTCTTCTAGGTTCCTCCTCATTTTCCCTCATAGACAATTTTGACAATATCCCTTTGCCTCTCAAATTGTCTCCACATCTTCTTCTTGGAGGACCTGCACCTGTTGTTTCCACATGTGTAAAACAATAGCCATTGTCTCTCTCCAGAGCATATGACTTAAAGGAATGAATTTTAGGATGGAAATTCTGGCAGAAAATTGGAAGTATATAGATTAGAAAGACTAAATACCAATAAAATAATGAAAGACTTGAAATAAGGGTAACATGGATTTAGATAGAGTATTTAAAAGCAGGTGTGATGGTGAACTCCTGTAATCCCAGTCCTTGGGAGGCTGAGACAGGAGGATGGCAGGTTTGAGGTTCATCTCAGCAACTTAGTGAGGCTTTCTGCAACTTAGTGAGACCCTGTTTCAAATTAAAAAGTAAAATAGGGCTGGGGGTGTGGCTCAGAGGTAGAATGCCCCTGGGTTCCATCCCCAGTACCATAAATAAGTAAGTAAATAAATAAATAAGAAATAAAACAAAAAGGGTTTGGGGGTGTAGTTCAGAGGTAGAATGCACCTGGATTCAATGCCCTCAACCAAAAAGAGAAAAAGAAAGAGTATTTAATATTTCCAAAGAAATGATAAAATATTTTAGAATGAAATTTTATGTTCCACGACATTATTTTCTGAGCAGAAGGATGCATTTTATCCCCCTTCATCCTTAAGCTAAATATAATTTTCTGTATCAAAATCATTATCATCACCAACAAGCCATCACCAGGCGTCCAGAAGAGTAGGATCATACGCTGAGGATGAGACCCTCCCTTTCATCTTTCATGCCTCCCTAACTCTTTCATTAGGGTCACAATAGGTCCCACCCCCAAACAATGGCAGCCTAGCCACCAAGGTCTGCTTCGAGATGAGACCAGCCTGAACTCATCTCACTAAACCCATTCCCATTCATGTCAGTCACCACAAGGAATCCCAGGCTCCTCCATTTTCCCTCCCTTCACACACTTTAATTACTTTACATCTCTGCATATCCTTCATTATGTCCCCTTTTCCCACCCTTTCTAATCCCTGAAACATCTCCTGTGAGCCCTCTGAAATTTATGGTCCATCATAAATACAACCTTCATGCTTTCTTCTCTAAAAATCACCTTCCACTCACTCCAAAGGAAGTGTAAAGGTCTTTTCACTATGCTGCTTCCCCTGCAGGTGCTCCGGTGGGAGTAGTTTGATTTCTATGGGACCTGAGTGTGTGTATGTATTCTCTCTGTTCCTCCCACACAGCTTCACAGTTTCACCTCTCTAAGCATCAATAGCATTTAGACGAAGGTCATGACCACTTGGGCCACCCATCTCCTATCTCTCAATAAATCTTTTCCAACCACAATGATCTGTCACCTATCCTCCAACTCACCAGAATACACAGTTCTCAGGGACTTGGCCTTTTCTATTCTCTCCCCTGATAACAGGCTTTCTAATACTGGTGTCATTTGGACTACTCCATTATCTTATATTTTTTGAATCAAATTTCAAAGAAACCTAACCTGCTTACCATATTTAAAATTTCAATCTCCTTCTACTATATTTCTTATACGCCTGTGCTTCTCATTTTTTTCTCCTTAGCAGTTATTTTTATCTGAATCCTTTGTCAAGAATTAACACTTCAAACTGGGTGTTGTGGCACACACTTGTAATCCCAGTGCTTGGGAGGCTGAGACAGGAGGATCGCAGGTGCACGGCCAGCCTCAGCTACTTGTGAGGCCCTCTGCAACTTAAAGAATAAAAAATCGGGCTGGGGGTGGAACTCAGAGGTAGAATACCCCTGGGTTCAATCCCCAGTACCACACACACAAAAAAACAGAATTAACATTTCAAATACATTAACTATGATTTTCAATGTAATGTTGTATAGCCAGGGTCTACCTACAATTGCTATGGTCTGAATGTTGATTTCTCAATAAAATTCACGTATTATTATCCAATACCCAGTTGGACAGTATTAAGAAATGGGGCCTTTGGGGGAAGTAATTAAGTCAGGAGGGCTTTTTTTGAATGGGATTAGCGCCCTTCATCAGTGCCTTATAAAGAAGGTTGAGAGAGCTGCTTTGCTCCTTTCACCGTGCGAAAATGAAGCTAGAAGGCACCTTTGAAGCTGAAAGGAGCTCTCTCCAGACATCGAATAGGCTGGTACCTTGAACTTGAACTTTCCATCTTCCCAAACTCTGAGTAATAAATGTCTGTTGTTTATAAATAACCTAGTCTAAGTCATTTTGTTATAGCGGCACAAATGGACTGAGATAGTATTTAATAAGTATTTACTGAATGAATGCAATAAATTGGATTTATTGCAAGCATAACCTTTCTCTCAACTCAAAGAAGCAGGACTTAAATATTCTTCTAAGATAAATAGCATTATTTTCTGATTCATTCAACATATTCCTATTTGTTTTTTTTCATTTATTTGCATGATGTTCTGCTAGTAATACTCGTACATGAATAAAGCACAGCTCCATTCCTTGAAAAAACTCCCTTCACTGATATACAGACAAAAATATATGCAGATGATGGTAATCATAAAGATAAATATTTGTGTATAGTTAGGTCTCACTTTTTGTCAGCGACTAGGTGAAAGATAGATTTGAGGGGAACAAAGCTAGAGACAGGGAAACCAACTGGCAATGTGAACAGTTATCTAAGTGGGAGATGGTGGTAACTTGTATTGAACTGATTAGTAGGAATGGAGAGGAACAGACAAATAGAGCTAAAACTAGGAAAATGATTTTAAGATATATTTAAAAAGTGAGAGAGACAGAAGAAAATGTATGGCAAAGAAGAAGATATTATAGAAAAATCAGTTGAAGAGAAAAATGAAAATATTTCATTTGACTTGTTTTGATGCCTATGTGGCATACATAGAAGAATATATCCATAGATACTTGTCTGAATATAAAGTTTGGTGCAGAGGTCTGGAATGGAGAAATAAATTTGGGAGTTCTTAATATGCTTCCGGTATTATAAGTCACAAAAACAAATGCGATGGCCCAAGACAATAATGAGACAAAGAGAAAAACTAGATCATTTGTAGAAAAGAGGAATTATTTGAGGGAAAGTAAAATGTCAGAAAGGCCAAGTAGAAAGAAGGAAAAGAAGAAGGAGATGATGATAGCATAGTACATATTTGAGCTCCACTGAGAGTTTTGATATTGTCAAAAGTAAAAAGGTAAACAGCATTCCCCAAAGCAGAAGAGAAGCTCAGTAAAATCAGAAATAAAATCCAAAATACAGAAGTAATTCCTCCAACTCAATAGCAAACAAGGTAAAGCAAAACAAAATGATACAAGCCAAAAAAGGCAAAATAATCCAATTAAAAACTGTAAATGAACTTAATAGAATCTTCTCCAAAAAAGACAACACGCCAATGGGCAAATGAAAAGGTGCTTGGTATCTCTACTCACCAGGGATACCAAATAAAAACCACAATAATATATCACCTCATACCTGTTAGGATGGGTATTAAAAATGTTAATGAGGTTGGAGAAATGGGAACCCTCATACACTGTTGGTGGAAATGTGAGTTGGTTCAGACATTAGGAAAATAGTATGGAGGTTCCTAAAAAATAAAAAAAAATAGAATTACCATCAGATCCATCAATTCCACTCCTGGGTATATATCCAAATGAACTAAAATCTGGAAATAAAAAAGGAATCTGCACTCTCATGGTTCCTGCAACTTTATTCACAGCATTATTCCTTTTTGGTACTGGGGATTGTACCAAAGGGTGTTCTACCTCTGAGCCATACTGCCAGCCCTATTTTATTATTATTATTTTTTAAATTTTAAACAGGGTCTCCCTAAGTAGCTAAGGTTCTCATTCAACTGCTGAGACTGGCCTTGAATCTGTGATCCTTCTGTCTTAGTCTCCCAAGTACTGGGATTACAGGTGCTCACTACCACGCCCAGCTTCCTAACTGTCTACTGCTGAACAAATGGGTAAAGGAAATTTGGCATACATATAGAATGGCCTAGTAAGCCTTAAGAAAGAAGGGGATCCTTCCTTTTGCAAACACATAGATGGGCCTGGAGGACATGATGCTATGTGATATAAATCAAACATACAGAGACAAATGCAATACTGTATAATCTCACTGACATATGAAATATAAAATAGCCAAAATCATAGGAGCAAAAAGAAGAATAGTGGTTTCTAGTGGTCAAGAGAAGTTGGAAATGTGGAAGTGTCAGTCAAAGTTTGTCATTCAACTAGACAAACTCTGAATCCATACCATACACCACAGGCAGATGATTAACAATATTGTATTGTTTACTTAAAATTTTCTAGTAGGGAAGATCTTATATTCAGTGTTCCTACCAGAAAAGGAAAAACAAAATGAAATCAAAGGGGGTGGAAAGAAACTTTTGGAGATAATAGGTAAGTTCATTGCATTGTTTGTGATGATGATTTCCTGGGTGTGTACTTATTCCCAACTACATTAAGTTGTACGTATTAAATATTTACAGATTTTTGTATGCCAATCAAAGGTCAATAAAGTGGGAAAAATGGAAATTCCCATTAGAGTCTATATAAGAAGACTACCAATGAAGACAATAGAGCTTCAGTACCACACAGAGAGAAGCCAGGATTCCGGAGGGTGGCCACTGAGTGTGGCGTGAAGCTGTGAAAGATAGAACAGCAAGACTTTCATTAATTTGAGATAAAAGTGGGAGCTGTAAATGGGCAGGAGGTTGGGGAGTCTTAGCTAGGAGAGGCCTGAGCTCCTTCAGAGGCAGAGGAGGAGCAGAAAGAAGGGTGATGAAGATGCAGTAGAAAGAGTAACTGACGGATGGTACAATGTGTTAGATGCAATAGTGAGGGGTGGGACAAAGAGCTGAATAAGGAGGCCAAGGAACACCAGAGGAAAGTGTAGATGCTAGCTGTGCGTGTAGTTTACCTTGTGGGAAGGGCTCTGGATAGCTGGTGTAAATTAACACTGAAGGTCTCGTGATTTTTAAATAAATCAGATAGGTTTCTAGCTGATAGATGTAGGCAGGGAGTTTGAGTACTAGGCATAAAACATCCGTTCTATCTTGGAATACTCATAAAGGGAGTTGAAGAGAATGATATCCTAGAACAAGTAATCAGAATGAAGCTACAGAGTTCTTAGGACACCCATCTGCATGATTGCCTAATATCCTCAACCCTCCACACTTGCAAACGGCATGGTGGGCATTGACATTGATTATGAGTTGGAGTTCTGCTAGAAAAGTGCAGTAAAATAAATACTACAAGATAACTGAGAGATCTGAGGGGGGAAAGTGCAATAGATGGTCCAGCATATATTTCAGATGGGATTAGTAAAGAAGAGAGGATAGCAGACATAGTTAGATTAGAAAGGGATGAAGGAATCAAGGAGCCTTAGGTTTCTTGCAGGTGAAGAGTATAAATATTGTCAGTTAAGTCATAGGAGAGCTTGAAGGTGGGAATATAAAGAGAGAGGGTTATTGGAATAGAATTTCTCAGCTATATTTGTTTCAGATATTTCACTTTCAAGAAATTGATATAGAAAGAGGGAAATATGATACTTTAGGATACCCATGAATTTGAGTCTAGATAAGATTTTAGATAAAATAGAGAATATAGAAATATCCATGTTTAATTTTCTTAGAGAAACATAATTTGTTTGAAGTCATGTGACTGGTCTGATAAAATCCTTACTCTTAGAAAAACTAAATTTTCTGTTTCTTTTAATATTTTCTCTTGTTAGATAAAATTGAGGAATATTTTGATATTTTCTGATTCTTTATATCCTATGAATTTTGGAATCGATTGAGGTAAGTGGTGAGATCTTGGCCAACAACAAGTATTAAGAAAAATGATAAATCAATACTAATATTTTTGGGGGGGTACCGGGGATTGAACCCAGGGGCGTTCTACCTCTGCGCTACACCCCCAGCCCTATTTTTTATACTTTATTTTGAAACCGGGTCTCATGAAGTTGCGGAGAGCCTCACTAAGTAGAAAGAGAAAGAGACAGGGAGAGAGAGAGAGAGAGAGAGAGAGAGAGCTGAGGCTGGCCTCGAACCCGGATCCTTAGGTCTCCGCCTCCCAAAGTACTGGGATTACAAGCATGCGCCACCACGCCCGGCTTAATACAAATATTAAAAATAAAAAATTAAATGATAAGCAATGGTAAATAATGAAACTATAAATGTCTTTTGCTCATTCATTCATTCTATGTCTCCAATTAATAAAATGATCTCTATTAGCATACACACCTTA
>PVJS01024054.1:10630-29115 GCA_004027185.1 Glis glis
TATTTTGAAACCGGGTCTCACGAAGTTGCGGAGGGCCTCACTAAGGAGAGAGAGAGAGAGAGAGAGAGAGACATGGAGAGAGAGAACAAGAGCTGAGGCTGGCCATGAACCCGGATCCTCCGGTCTCCGCCTCCCAAAGCACTGGGATTACAAGCGTGCGCCACCACGCCCGGCTCTCTTTGTATATTCTTGACATTAGTCCTCTTTCAGAGGAGTACTTCAAATATTTTCTCCCATTCTATAGGCCATCTCTTTAGACTCTTAATGGTTTCCTTTGCTTCACAGAAGCATAGCTAACTAGGTAGATGATAGATGATAGCTAGCTAGATAGATGTATTATAATTATAGATCATAATGAGATTCAGACTGGTAGAAACACACATGTACACAACACTGGTGCGTCTTCTCCCACCCCTGGATCCCACCCCAATCCCTCCCTCTCTCTGTTATGTTATTGATATTAGTGTTGATAACTTTATATATGTACATAGAATGATGTGTACTGTTTCCTTCATCAAATCTTCTTCCATAGCTCCCTCCCTTAGTCCCCTCCCACTAATTTACTGGAATCTCTCCTCATGTATCTTAAGTCTCTTTTGTTTCTACTCTGCAGATGGAGGACTAATATCTAGAATATACAAGAACTCACTAAAAAAAAACAAATGACCCAATTAAAAAAATGGGCAACTAAGTTGAATAAACACTTCTCAAAAGAAGAAATACAGATGACCAATAAACATATTAAAAAGTCCGACATCATTAGCAGTCAGAGAAATGCAAAACAAAATTACACTGAGATTTCATCTAACTCCAGCTAGAATGACAATCATCAAGAATACAAACAACAATTAATGCTGGTGAGGATGTGTGGAAATAGAAATCCTTATACACTCTATGTGGGAGTGTTAATTAGTACAGCTGCTGCTATGGACATCAGTGTGGAGGTTTCTCAAAAGCCTAGGAATGGAACTATCATATGACCCAGCTATATCACTTTTGGGGATGTTTCCAAAGGAATTTTAGTCAAAATATTATGGTGATACATGCACACCCACCATGTTTATAGCAGTACAATTCACAATAACCAAACTATGGAACTAGCCTAGGTATCCGTCAACAGATGAATGAATTATGAAACCATGACATAGAAACACAGTGGGATTTTGCACAGCCATAAAAAAGAACAAAACTATGGCACTTGCAGGAAAATAAATGGAACTAGAGACTATTATGCTAAGCAAGATTAACCAGTCTCAGAAAGTGAAACACTGTATGTTTTCTCTCATATGTGGAAGCTAGAGAGAAATTGGGAAACAAGAGGAACTTCAGATAAATGAGGAGAGAGACCAGTAGAACAGTAGAAGGGCACTTGGGAAGAGAAGCAGGAAGGTTGAAAGGAAGACTTGATGAATAAAACCGTTCAAATAATGCTATGTTCATATAATGCTCATCTATGAAGCTATCGGCAGCAATTTAAATAATTTGTATGGAAAAGGGGAGGGAGCAGGGTGGGTCTGGAGGGACACACACCAAATCCTGTGTGCATGTATGTTTCTATGTTTCTGAACATCACTACGATGTATCTTCATGATGCACAAGTAAAAATGTATTAAAAAGGAAATATGGTAAGTGTATTATAAAACAGACAATCATTTTACATTTGCATATTGAGTAGCATGTGTTTTTATACTCCTTCAAATATGTTCTCTAAATCTCCTATGCTGATTAACATTAACCTAGATGTCCATAGTTTGTGTGCTGATATGCTGATTATTTTCCTCCTGTAAAACAAAACGTCTACTTTAGAGACAGTGCTAACAAGCAATGCTGTGCACACATTTGTTTGCTTTATTAGCATTTTGATAACAAGGGCCTTGTGTCCACAGAGCACATAGAACAGATGCCACAACCCACTGGGCTGCCTCTCACAATGGGTTTTTAGTTAGTTTTCCAAAGATAAAGGAAACTGCACCCTCACCTCCTAAAGAAGATAATTCTTGAGCGCATGTCAAATGACTATGACTAATTCTATGAAAATCAATTGCCAAATGAATTGAGTTCAGTACATTTTGACTCTTCCTAGGTAGGGAGGTATGCTTTCACAATAATAGCATGAATAATGTGATGAAATTTCATGAGTCAATAATACGTTTTGTCTGATAGTTAAACTCTAATCTCATTATGAGATAACAATTATATGTTATTTAGTAAATAGTTTAAACCTCAGCTGTTTGAAAGGGAAATAGATGGCCTAAACCATGAAAACCATTATAATGCCTCTAATTAACAATTTTAAGGTAATATATTTATTCATTAGATATTTAAGGCATGTTAATTTATAAAGTTATAGCCAAACATGGCATGTTAATTTATAAAGTTATAGCCAAACATGGTGGGAGGCTGAGACAGGAGGATCCCAGGTTTGAGGCCAGCCTCAGCAACTTAGTGAAGTCCCCAGCAACTTAGTAAGACACTGTTTCAAACTAAAAAATGAAATAGGGCTGGGATGTAGCTCAGAGGTAGAATGCCCCTGGGTTCAATCTCCAGTACCAAATAAACAAAAAAGTATATGAGACAGTGATAACTAAACTTCATAATGAGACTTAGAATTTGGGAAGCATGTTCTTGGTGGAAGGAACATGGTAGTATAGAAGAATGTACTTGTGGAACAACTGATTTTGAATTAATGAAACAGAATGTAGGAACAGGGATAGAGACAGCTCATATTAAGCTGGAGAAGCAGGCAGCAGCTAGATCCTGAAGCAAAAGTTGATGGGGTAAACGTCTAAACAGGAGCCAGTCAAGAATAAAAAATGTAAATCCGGGCGTGGTGGCGCACGCTTGTAATCCCAGTACTTTGGGAGGCGGAGACCGGAGGATCCGGGTTCGTGGCCAGCCTCAGCTCTCGCTCTCTCTCTCTCTCTCTCTGTCTCTTTCTCTCTACCTAGTGAGGCCCTCTGCAACTTCTTGAGACCCGGTTTCAAAATAAAGCATAAAAAATAGGGCCGGGGGCATAGCGCGGAGGTAGAACGCCCCTGCGTTCAATCCCTGGTACCGCAAAAAAAAAAAGAATAAAAAATGTAAACATAATTATGCACAAAGCTAAACTAAATATTATAATTCACCAATGACACTTTCCATAAATATCTAAGAACTATGGTGAAAATATAGTCTTATATAATATGGTTAAATTATCATTTTTTAACAAATGAAAACAAACATACAGTGAGACCTTTGTCTGGTAATTAAATAGTGAATATTCTTATTTGTTAACCTATCTGACTATTTTTGTGTATTTTATAGTATTAAATATTGTCTTAATTGTAAATCTTTCGCAATCTCTTAAATATGCTATTTATTTCTGTAATTCCTTCTTCATGACTATGCCTCCAACCCAATCTACTATTCTGCCTACCCCTTGAGTCACATTCAGTAAGTCTATCAACTGCTTCTGTAACTTCACCCTGGTCACAGTGACTTTCTCATCCCTCCCCTACACACGTATACACCCCTCCCCCCATGTGTGCACCCTTTAATGGACTCAGTCCCTTTTCTTTCTCTTGTCTTGTCAAAATCTATTCAGATCAAAGTTTGGTGGAATCCTACTTTTTCCATGAAGCTATAAATAATCAAGGAAAATTAATATCTCCTTTCATTTCCACAAATGTATGTAAGCTTTTATTCAAAGATTTTATTGTTATCTTCTTTATTCAATTTTATATAAACCACCCAAACCTCTTCACAAGATGTTATTGGTAGAGTTCAGGCCACTGTGGCATCTCCAATATCATCTTCTTCCTTTGATTCCTGACCTTCACACTCTCTTTCTCTCATATCTAGGATGGTTAATCTCCACCAGGAATACAATCTAGTCCCAGAGTCCAAGACTAGTTCTGAATACACCAGCCTTCGTGCATGTTAGATTTAAAGATTATACACAGACATACTGGCCACTGAGGAAATCTGTTTTGTACTAAAACACCATGAATCTATTTACCAATTACTCTCACATGATTACCTAGCCATCTTTCCGCTACGCCTTTACTCTTGACTCTTCTGCTAGTCTTATGGTCAAGAATGACTCTTCCAGGTGTTCATCTTCAACCAGGGCACAGATTATTGTTGGTGGACAGTTGGTGTTTAATAAATGTTTGTTGAGTGAATAAATGAGTGAATGAATGAATGAATGAGATACCTGCAAGAATCAGTAAATGAGTGATTAAGAAGGCAGAGCCAGGTGCTGATTACTGTTGTCCCCAGAAGCTCAATCAGAGTAGATGCTTCTCCTTAGGTATAAAATGTTTTCTGATCAGTTTTCTTTCTGATCAGAGGTGGGTTAACAGTGAAGGACCGAACTGGTAAAAGCAAAATCCTGCCCTTTCTATAAGGTAAAGGGGGTGGGAAGTGATTCCCTGGATGAACAATCTATCTAGTATGGAATAATGTCAGTAATCACAAGTGTAAGCATTGCCATTTAACCCTTTCAAATGGTAAAGAAATCTCAAGGCTGTTTATAACTCATTTTTTTTATAGAGGAGGCTCCTGGAATGAAAAGAGTACTTACTTATCTGAGCCTCAAAGCAAATTGCGGCACAATTGAGAAGATGGCCTTCGTTTCCTAACCCCACAACCGTTGCTCTTCCAGCTGGACATATTTTGCAACAACGCTAATCTGCCCAATAGCTTTTTAAAGGCAGGAAATACAAAGGGGAAATTTCAAAGTAAATATTCTCCCAAGTGCCGAGGCAGAAACATGAAAAAGGAAAACAACAGAAGCCTCAGAGGGGGCTTCTAAGAGGCTCATGACTTGTGGCCGTGGTAGACCTTTGCACTCTCTGAAATCCCTCCAGGAAGGAAAGCTATTTGTGCTAGTGCCACTGGGGCAAAGCGGTCCCCAGGGTAATGGAGAGAGGCTTTGAATATTGCCTTTCCCTTTCCCAGTCCTAAGGAGAATTCTTAACACACTTGAAGCAGTAACGGGAAAGAATCAATTCAACTCTTGTGCTTGTGGGACAGATTAAGGACAAGGACTTAGGCAAAATCATTTCAGTTTTCACATTTTCAGAATGCACTATTGCACGGAGCATTATTGTATTAGTTTGTGGGAGCCACAGTAACAAAGTCACGCAGACTGAGGGGCTTAAAGGGCAGGAATTTATTTCTTCACAGTTTTGGAAGGGAGACATCCACTATTCAGGTGTCCGCAGGGTTTCTTCTGGGGCTTGTCTATAGAATTCCATCTTCTCTTTGTCTTCATGGAGTCATCCCCCAGTGTCTCTCAGTGTCCCATTCTCCTCTGAAGAGGACAAGAGTCATACTGGATTAGGTCCCACCCATATTACCTTATATAACCTTAATCACCTCTTTGAAGACCCTGTCTCTAAATATGGTCACATTCTGAGGTGTTGGAGTTTAGGACATTGACATATAAGTTTAGGGGAATACAATTTGGCCCATAACAAATATCTTTCAGTCTAGGACCTATTTCCAAAATGAGATATAGAAAATTTGGGGAGCCATAATTTAAAGATGCCCCTGGGAAATAAAACAATTCAAGATGAAGTGCCAACCTGCTTGTCAGAAAACCTGGAAGAAAGTTGTAAATTGAACCCCTCCTTAAGTACCCCATGCTTGGGTACCAGGGCATTAGCCCTGCAATATGGTACTTGTTCGTTTTTGTGTCCATGTGTGTAATTATTTTAACTTAAGGTCTTTGTCAAACAAAATCCTTGCTTCAAATTATGATGGATTTATGTCAGCAACAGAAGCTTCATTTCACTGTTTGTAACACAACATCAGCTTTTTATCTTTTCATGATTAACAACATTTTCTAGGTATTCAGAGTGCAATGGGCAGAATAAGCTGGCCCAAAGAAGCCTGTGTTCTAGCCACAGAACCTGGAAATATATTAATTTACACAGTAGGTAAAAAGGATTTTGCCGATACCATTATGGTTAAGGACCTGGAGATGGAAGATTATCCTGGATATTTGTGGTTAACCCAATCTCGCCATGTGAAGTCCATAAAAACTGAGAACCTTTCATGGATCCCGAGAACCAGGGAAAATGTGGCGTGAAAGAGAATTTCTATGTTGCTGGTTTTGAAGATGGAGAGAGGTGTCATGAGCCAAGGAATGTCAGACTTGTCTAGAAGCTAGAAGTGGCAAAGACATAGACTTGCCTCCGGGCGCCAGAAAGACACATCCATGCCAATGCCTGTATGTTAGCCCAATTAGTCACGTCCTAGAATTCTGACCCTACAGAATTGTGGGATAATTAATCTGTGTTCTTTTAAGTCACCAAGCTTGCTGCAATTTATTAAGGTACAATTGAAAACTAATGCAAGGTTTAATCATTTAATTATTTGAAGAACTTAATGCATCCTTATTTTAAAATATTCTATTGTTATATGCATTTATCATCCTTATATAAAATAATCATGTGTGGGGGCAGTCCTGGGGATTTAACCCAGAGGCATTCTACCTCTGAGCTACACCCCCAGCGCATTTTAATTTTTTTTGAAACAGGGTCTCACTAGGTTGCTGAGAGTCCTGCTAAATTGCTGAGGCTGGTCTCAAACCTGCAATACTGCTGTCTCATCCTCTCTATTACTGGGATTACAGGTGTGCACCACAGCATCCAGTTAAAATAATCCTAATACAGTAAGTAAGACACAAGATTCAAACACCTAATGATTTTATAAATTTTTGATCATCCTATATTTAATACAGATCTGAATCCTATTCTAGTATTTTAAAAAAGGTTTCTGAGTCCTTGGTAAATTCAAATGGTTGATTATTTTATACTCATAGTTTCGAAAGGATACTTTAAAAGCAGAGATTTTGGTAAAATCTACTATTGTAAAAAATATTGCATCAACTAGATCGGATCATAGGGCATTATTAGGTAAGTCATATTGCCAGTGCCTGTTCATTAAACACAACACCTCTACAGGAAGAGCATACAAAATATCAGAGGGCTTGGTAAAGTGGCACAGACCTGCAATCCCAGTGACCTGGGAGGCTGAGGCAGGAGGATCACAAGTTCCAGGTCACCCTGGGCAATTTAATGAGAACTTGTCTCAAAATAAAAAATAAAAAAGGGCTATGGATATAGCTTAGTGGTAGAACTCACCTGGGTTCAATACCTTCAACCCCCAGGACTACAAGGGAAAGAAAAAAAAAATAAGTATGAAGGGACAATACATATGTAATGTCATTGCATTCAAAAAGAGAAAACAAAATTTTATCAGAAAGCATGTTAGTTTACAATAAGGAATAGTCAGCCTTGGTACTGTGAAGAGTAAACAGGAAGCTTCTAACTTTATTTTTCTTCTATGGTTTTGTAGCAAGATAGACTCATTGTCTACACAACTTTCCACCCAGCTCCTGCTGTGTGAGTTGAACTTTGCTCACACAGCAGGAGGTTGTGTTACAGATAGTTAGCACCTGCCTGGGGCTTTGTCCAGGAGTTCTCAGGTCATATAGCTCTGCCAGCCCTGTGTGGCTTTCATTCCCCAATAAAGGATTCTTGTAGGGTTGTATGAGCTTTGCAAAGGAGAGCAGATTTTCCTGGGTGGAGAGTAGAACAGAACATAGTTTCCCTGAGATAATTGACACTCATCCTCAAGTAGAAAATGGATGGCATTTTGAGAGAGAAGAAGATTATTTTTCCAATCCTGGGATGAGTGGGAGGCAAAGGTCAGAGAAAAAGGAGATTTTCAGGCCCAATATTTGGCAAAACCTCAAGCCTGTCACATCCAACATAGTTTATCTAAAATTTCCAGCACACTGCATGGTAGTTATTACCCTGGCTCCTTTCTTAGAGGGCTCTCATAACCAGGTAAAGGCCCTGGTAGGAAGAGATGGTACCCTAAAACATGGGCTGGATAGGTTTTGGTAGACGTAGGTGAGGCTGAGAATCCTTCATCTTTGAGCTGAGATGTCTCAGATTTATCTGATCCTTTGTTGACAGGAGAGGCAACCCCTGTGCCCCTGTTTGAAGAAACCAGTTCTTTCCATGAAATATGCACATCGTGTTATTGAAGGGCATTTTGTGGAGGGATAACTCAAGGGACCACTGGTTGGTAGAGCTGTTTCATTCGATGTCTCTTTGTAACTACTTGTTTTTACTGCAGTCACTGTGTTTATATCCACAGCACTTGGTGTCACCTCTCTTTTCTACCAGCCCTCCTGGTATTGCTGATTTAGGTAATTTTTCTCTTCTCTTTCCCCTTCTGAAAATGATGAGGGTGGTGATGGTGATGGCGATGATTGGGGAGTGGTTTTATAATTACTTTTAATTAGATATTCGGAAAACTGGAACTTTTCTAATGATTTGCCATGTTAGTGTGACTTTGACCTGTGCATTTGACTTAAGCTGTAAATTGCATATAATTATGTGATTTTAACATTCTCTCAGAGAGAAACTATTCTACTTTAATTTCATAGTTCTTTAAATCAATAAACTAAAAAGAGTCTTTACGTTCTGAAAAGTTCTTTAAATCATAAAAACAATGATCTGTAGATGCCAATTAATTAACTTTTGAAAAGAAAATATAATCAAATATACAATGTTTAAGGAATTGAAAAAAAATCAATCTGAAATTCAATCAGAGTTACCCAAGTCTAAACATATTTAAACAGATAAGATGAGTCAACCTTCCGTTGAATCCTGGGAGCCGAGGGCAATGACAGGATTTGTGCTTGGATTGTTCTTTCAGTAGATTTGATCAAATGGTATTAATGCGATTTGAACTCTGAAATTCTAGCCAGAGCCTAAAACGTCTCTTACTCAATTCCCCTGCTACCTGAAATCACTAAGTTTAACACGCATCCAGTTCTAATCCATTAAAGTTAACAACTTTCAGAGCCATTAGCGATAACAACTTCCTCCACCACCGTTTCTCATAGTAACCCCCTGTGAAGAATTTATACAAAAAGTAGATCAAGGAAAAATAAACACTTTCAAATCTTTTAACACTTAGACACCAGAGTCGAGGACAGAGCGCGTGGTCAGGGCTGTGTGCATGTGCATTCAGCAGGGAAACCCCAGCAGCCTCTCTGTTACAGGCTCTCTTCCCTGTCTTATTTCCTTCAGGACAGAAACCCCTGTCTTTGGGGCCAAGCTAGTTTTTATAATGTCAACCATTTCTCCCCTCTGGAGTTGACAATCAGTTTTTGGATGGACAGAAAGCCAATGGCAAGTGAGGCTGGGGAGGTGTAGCCTACACACCCAGGGGTTTTAATCTGCTTTTCCATCCCTGTGACCAAAACACCTAACAAAAACAACATAGAGGAGGAAAGGTTATTTGGGGCTCATGGTTTCCGAGGTACAGTCCATAGTTGGCTGACTCCAAGGCAGATATCATGGAGGCATGGCATGTGGCAGAGGATAACAGCTGATTTTATGGCAGCCAGAAAGCAGAGATTGAGACTGAAATTGACCAGGGACAGATCTAGTCCCAAGGCCACACCCAGTGACATACCTTCTTCAGCCACGCCCCACTGGCCTAAGTTACAGCCCAGTAAATCCATTCAAATTATTAACCCTTCATTGGATTTAGCCCCTGAGGGGATTAAGGCCCCGACTCCATTATTTCACCTCTGAATATTTTTGCATTGCCAATACATGAGTTTTTTCCAGGGGCCAATCTATATTCATACAATAACACCAGTGTTTTGAGGACTGCCCCTTCAAATTATGCATGCTTTCAATGCCTGTCCTTTGTCTCGCCTGGATTTTTGGCTTCCTATTTGGAGACTCAAGGTGGATTTAGTATTTCTGGCTGTGGTTTTAAGTCAGCCATCAGGCCCTGGAGTACCTCCCCTCTTCAGTCCGCAATTTGCCTTGTCCAGAACAAACCCTGGCAAGGTGGAAAGGGGCTTGAGTGAGCAAGACAAGGGTAAGGGTTGAGTTAGAG
The DNA here is from genome assembly GCA_004027185.1 of Glis glis. Taxonomy (NCBI): domain Eukaryota; kingdom Metazoa; phylum Chordata; class Mammalia; order Rodentia; family Gliridae; genus Glis; species Glis glis. The sequence goes on from PVJS01024054.1 coordinate 20,552, forward strand.
GATTTTTCCTTTTTATTTACAGCTATTTGAAGTCTTGGTATTTTCTGTCTTAAGTTATGCTGAAGATCTGGTTTTTGTATAAACCCTTTTCTCCTTTTTTCTCTGTAGTGTTTCTTGGTTACTTGGATATTCTCAGCACTTTGTTTTATTTTTAATGATAAAATCATAGATGGTAACAGGAAAGTATCCTGAGGATCTTGTGGTCCAATCTCCTCCCTTCAGTTTATGCCAGAAGTATCACTCCCTTCAAGTGCTGTGGAATGTGAACTTGATAAAATATAAGGCTCATGTGGAATCCTAAATATTCTAAACTAGTCCATAACACATAGAATATGTTGTTTCATAATGTAGATTTCAATACTATATTCAGAAATGTGGATGAATATAATAAACACTATTCCATGCTTAAACATTAACTGCTAATGAAAATGTGAGAATTACATTTAGTTTTTTATGTATTATATGGTTCTCCAGAGAATCAATCGAGATATAGATGATTAGATAGATAGATAGATAGATAGATAGATAGATGATAGATAGATAGATGCAGTGACACACCAACATCTCTGGAAATACTCTCTCAGACATACCCAAACGTGTGCTTTACCTATTTTTTTAGATAGCCCTGAATGCTGTCAAGTTGACCACCAAAATTAACCAGTATATTATGTTACAGGTAAATAAAAATGATAATACTTATTGTTAGAACTGCAAAGATGCAGTAACTTTAATCAACGAAATTTTCTTTTCTACTTTTGATTCCTCAACCAGATAAATGGGTTTTGAGTATTTCTTAACAGAGGATATACGATTTGTGGCAAATAATAATTGAATCCTAACCTCCCAAGATTTTTGTTCACTTACTCCTACATACTTAGAATGTTTTTGTCGGATTATTTTTAGCGTTGCCCATATTTATGGATAATGACGAGAGTTATGTCCTCGGTTCTTTTGCTATAGCAACAAAAGTTACAAATTTTCTTTGCTTTTTTGCTATAGAAGAACTCTTCTATAAGTGGAAAGTGGATTGTATGTACTTCTTAGCCTAGGATGATGGCCATTGGCTCATTTGGTGTTATGCCTGATCTGCACTTTAGCACTATTCATTTTCAAATCAAGTCGACTGCACCCTGAAGAAGATAAAACCCTAAAGAACTTGGAGCCACACTGCTCATGACTTGAGTGCAATACACAGGCCATGTTGAGGGCTACAGTTTGTCAAGCATCCTGATAGCAAGGACTTTACTATCCTCATTGCTAACTCTTACGTGAAATAGGGTTAAAAAGATTACAAGCACTTACTTTAATTCAACTATTAAATATCCTGATCTTAACCACTTTGTAGATTTGTGTTTCATTCCTAGTGTTACCAGCTTTTTCTTTCCAAATAAAACCTTCTTCCATTTATGTTCTGCCGATGACTTTTCCTCGGTCTTCTTTTAAACCACTGGAAGGAAGGTCTCAATAAATCCCTACTCTTTCAACTTATAATGATATCTAAAGAGATATCTAATTCCTTTTAGCTCTTTAGACTGAAAGTGGAATTATATCAGTTGTTAAACTAAGAAGGAATTTCTTAACATATCTAGAAAGTTTTGAAGTAAGAAAAGAATGAACACTCAGAAATTCACAAGTTCACCTCCTCGGGAGTTGAGCTCTACCCTCCAGGACCTTTAATTCCACAAACTTTGTTGGTTGTTTGCTTTATTCTTTTTGTCACCATGATCCCCTTCTTATTCTTGGGTGTGTACTTTCTGTTTTCCAATTTTTCTGGCTTTCTGCCCTATTTCTTCTTTACCTGTTTCTTATTATTGGTTTTACTAGAATTTATATTCTTGTATTGCGATGAAGTTGTAGCCAAGAGTTTAGTATGGTCAAGAAAATCATATTATCTCTGCATGAGTTTATTCATTTTTTATGACAGCTTTATTAACCCACCATAATGTGGCATCTACTGTGGTCAAGACTGAGAAAACAGTCAACAGTCATAATCCCTGTTCTAAAGAAACTCAACCTAGTGGATTATTAGAATATTAGAAAAATATGGACTACAACATGGATGTGGTGTAGGAGCCATGGGGCAGCAGAGGAGGATGAGCAAAAAGTAAGGAACCTGATTTATTCAGGACCACAGTTACAAGAGCAACCAGAAAGCTTTACAAGATAGTTGGCTTCTGATCTGAATCATGAAAAACCAGGAAGAGTGCAACTGTAAGGTCCTCCCTTTCCATCTGCTAACTCTTTACTTTCAGCGAATATCTCCAACTTGAAGACATCATTTTTTTATCCTTTATGTTTCTCTCCTGTTACCATCCTATTTCTCTTTTTCTCATCAGGGCTCACCTTCTTGGAAAAGTCATTTATATTTGCGCTCTCTATTTCCTTAAAAGCCAGTCACTCATCAATCACAGCTCTCTGGATTCTGCTCTAGCCACGACACAACCCCTATTTGTCAGTTTTCATAGATGACATCCTAATTGCCTAATTCAATGGCCGCTTTTCTGTCTTATCTTATTTGACCTTTCTGTATCATTTTTGGCACAGGTGACCATTTCTTTCTTGAAACGCTGCCATCCATTCACTTCTTTGGAATCAATTTCTCCCAATTTTGCCTATTTCTGGATGTGCATGTTAAAGTCCTTCTTTGGTCATTTCTCTTCCTTGTCATGCTACTTAAAGGATGTTACCAAATAGACAGCTCTATGACTCTCTGTGATTAATAGATTACATCCCTTAATAATGATAGTTAAGTGTGTAGTCCAGATCTCTAGGACCAAGGGCTGTACCTGTATTTCTCTAGTGTAGAGAGACAGTATGCAGAAGCATCATTATTTTGACACCAGTTGAATCATGTTCAGTGTTTATAAGGGATCTATTCGATGTTATATGCTAAGGATAAAGGAAATGTGTACATGACTGGTTAAGAAATTATCTGCCAATAACAGTTTGGGTTTTATATGCTTTTCTTCTCTTGCATTTGCAGCCTTGGCTGCCTTATTAGCTTTGCAAAGGTAATTTATTTTGTCTTATTTTTCAAATTGCTTTTATTAAACCCATTTGCTTTAGTGTTGTTTCTGTTTACCACATTTCTGGCAGCTCCTGTGAGCTCGATTCCTACACAATCTTCAATCATGTATTATTCACCCCTTTCATGTCATTAAGGGCGATGTTGAGTTGGAACAGGATGATCCATCCTAAAGGCACCTCATTAGACACTCCTCCCCAACTGTATGGTGAGCTATTTGTTCAGCCCCGTGACTAGAGTCCTTTTACCTACATTTCATCAATAGCTACTTTAACCAGGCTGTCATTACTTCCCAATTTCCTAAATTTCCTTACTTCATTTTTCTCTTTAAAAAATGGGAGCTGTATCTAACCCATTATCAATGGCTCATTGGTTTTTATGTCCCTCCTTATTTGTTAGCAAGTCTATATTTTCTCTGCCCTCTTTTCTTCTTTTACAACATTTAAAATCTACTCACTGGTGTTACAGGCATGTCTGTTTGTTGCTCACTGCCAGTCTTATTGAAGTTTCTTTTCATGAACTCCTTCATTCTTCCCTTCCTTTCCTTCCTTCCTTCCTTCCTTCCTTCCTTCCTTCCTTCCTTCTTTCCTTCCTTCCCTCCCTCCCTCCCTCCCTCCCTCCCTCCTTCCTTCCTTCCTTCCTTCCTTCCTTCCTTCCTTCCTTCCTTCTCTCTTTCTTTTTCATTCATTTTATTTAATATCAGATATTAAGCTCTTGGAATGTAAAAGATAGTATATTGTGCATACTTTTAAAGTGAGTGCTTTATGAATTATTCCTTTTGGAGGCACTAATCACAAACATATTTTATCAACCTCCCAGGTTTTTAAGCATTAGGAAATTCAGTATTTCATCAATATCAGCAAACTGTTGAGACATGGAGCTGGTAGGAGAAGCTGAGGATCCTCAGCTGTGGAAGATCCATGTTGGCTCTGCCTTTCATCCTGCTGGTGCAACAAGGGTCAAAATTATTGACAAATCTATAACCAAGTGCTGCATAAAACATACTCCAGAGAGCTAATTCCATTTACTGAACTTCAAGGTAGACAAGACAAAGCTGCTTTAAAAATATGTATTCATTAGAATCTCTATTTAGTTTTTTATTTTGCAGTACTGGAGATTGAACCCAGGGGCATTCTACCTCTGAGAGATACCCCCAGCCCTATTTTTTGTTCTTTATTTTAAAACAGGGTCTCACTAAGTTGCAGAGGGCCTCACTAAGTAGCTGAGGCTGGCCGCGAACCTGGATCCTACTGTCTCAGCCTCCAAAGTACTGGGATTACAAGCGTGCGCCACCACACCCAGCTCTATTTAGTCTTAAGTGGAATTTTATATAACTGATACAATTTTCATTTTATGTATGTAAATATTTTAATTGCCATTATCTTTTACATTTCATGCACTTTGGGAGTTTTTAAAATGAAGAGAACTAAATGAAAGAGTAAATACGGGGAATTTCATGGCAAATTTTGTAAAAATATGTGGGTTGTCTAATAAGTGGAATACATGTCTCTCACTTTTTATAGAAAAATATCTTCCTTGCAACATAGAGATATGCACTAGGAACCTAAATTTACTGCTTAGAAAGACAACACTCAGACCTGTTGCCATTCAATTAATGACAATGTTCTTATATTTTACTTGTATCTACTAAATCAGGGGTCCCTGTTTTATTTCTTCTTGACTATATTCTTAGATATTACACAGCCTTTACATTTCATATACATTGACCTTGCTTTTTCTGTGTTAAAAGACTGAAAATAGTTGCTACTAGCTTTTTTAGTAGTACTGTTACTAACTGCCAATTTTTTCTATAATCTTTCTCTTTAAGATTCTCAATATTTGTTGCTTCTCTTTTTTAGTTACTCTTCAATGGCATTTGAGAAATTCCTCATATCATAGATATATTGGTTAAGGAAAGTTTCCTAAATGGACATGTGGGTATATATGTGAAAGTATGGAAAATTAAATCTTGTTTAGACATAATAAAATCATATCCCACATAATTAACCTCTATTACCTATATTTTTAAACTTTATCGTCTCTATATATCCATATCTATATCTATATCTATATATGTATTCATCTTGAAAATAAAGATCTTTTGGAACCATCATTATACTAGTAGTCTTATCTTCGCCACTTTCAAAATCTAATGAGGACATAATAGATAATAGAATTTAAATTTCACGATAACAACAAGAAATGAAATTTAATAGAAATCATGAATTCATGATTTAATGGAAATAATGAATGGAAACCATGAGGAGATACATAAAATATATTAAAAGTAAGTATATAACATTCAAAGACGAACAATCCAATATATGAAGTTTAAAATGTTATTGGATGTATTTATTTATTCATATATTTATTTATGTTTACTTAATTTTTTGTTGTAATGGGGATTGAACTCAGGGGCATTCTACCTCTAAGCTATGCTCCCCAGTCCTTTGTATTTTTTTTAAATTTTGAAACAGGGTCTCACTAGGTTGCTGAGCCTCTCTCTATTTGCTGAGGCTATCCTCAAATCTGCAATCCTCCTGTCTAAGCCTCCCAAGTGTAGAGATTATAAGCACGAACCACCATCCCAGACCTTATTGATTATACTTTAAATCAAATATTGGAGGATAAAAAAGAATCAGTGAGGTGTAAGACACTGAAATACAAACTATCTAAACTGAACCTTCCAACTGAGAGAGTAAAAGGCTGAACTATATAAACAGAATTCCTAAAACATTTGCAATAAAATCAAATGAGATAGAACTGCAGTTCTAGGAAGTAGATGGCAGAAAAAATATTTAATAAGTAAGGCTCAATATTTTAAAAATTTGATGAAAAACACTAACTTATGGATTCAAATTATTCAATTAAACACATGAAGGATAAACAAAAGTAAAACTACATCAAGGCATTTAACTATGTAATTGTTGTAAAAAAGTAAAAAATTAGAATCTATTAAAGATATCAAGAAAAAGGACACATTACACACAGAAATAAGTTTCTTTATTTTTTATTTCTCCTCAAAAGTAATGCGAGTCAGAAGACAGTGGAAAATGATCTTTCAAACTCTAATGCCAAATAAATTGCCAACCCCCAAATCTAAAGGGTTGTAAATATGTTAGAAAAGAAGTAAAAATAGATAAAATTTCAGAGAAATAGAAACTCAGATGATAAATTTCCTGAACCCAAGTTACTGGAAATATTAAATAAAAATTTTACAAGGAAAAATATTATTCAAATAAAAATTTAAATTCACAGGGAGGGTTTAGGACTATTTAATTTTTTTTTTCTGCGGACAATACCACTGTCGAGGAGGAAACAGATTCTGATCATGGTCTGTTTTCATACCATGTATGACTGAGAATATTTTATTTTACCATGTTAAAGATTTATCTAGAATCCGGGAACAGTGGTGCATGCCTATAAGCACAGGCACTCAGATCACCCTTTTACAAAATTCTTAGGCATATATAAAAAATGGACTTAATAATGGTTTATAAAGATCAGAGGGTACATATAAACTACATCAGATATCTATTTGTTATAAAATGTTCTAAAAGTAGTTGTCTGAAATGACAAAATAATCAATCACAGTTCACAGTGTGCATAGCTCAGGGCTTTACACAGGTGTCATGGTGGATGTCTTGTCTCTGGCCCAGCATGCCTGGGGTCTGTGCTGTCATACTCAGAAGCACATCTAGAGTCCTCTGGTACCTCATTCATTTATGTGTCTGAGGTCCATGCCTCCTGTTGGGCAGGGTCTTTCATGGAGTTATTTGCCAGAGCACTCCCATGTAAATTTTGTGCCCTTATAACATGATGGCCAGGTATTCTGAAACAATCTGAAACAACCCAATTCCAGTGTAGGAGAACTGCAGACAGGAGCTGTGAGACTGAACGAAGAGGCCGACAGAGCCAGGATTCCAGAGAGGACAACTTGGTAGGGGGGACTTATGTTCAAAAGCACAATGCTAGGCAGCAGTAAGACCAGTGGATCCCCATGATTTGGCTCAGAAAGGGGAAGCTTCTATGGTCAGGATAAAATTGGCTTAATCCACCTAGAATGTACTTAGCTCATCTTAGCTCATCTCAAGTTAATGTCAAAGATGTCAGGCCCATTTCTAGCACTGACATTGCCGGGGTCTTATTATAATCCTCCACATACTAATTCTATTTTTGTGTGGTATGCTGGGAAGCTAAGCAGGGAACACCCATCACAGTTACTCAGGGGCAATTATGGTGGTTATGACTCAAGATATTTAGGTCCCCGAGTCCCTATACCAAGGTACAAATGCAAGAATGCTGAGATAGAAATAGTTTGATGGAAGCTGACGGCCTTTTACAAATAACACTTGGAAATCATAAAATCTGTCTTCCATAGAATTCTATTGTCAACATTGTTAAAACACTTTGAAAGATACACCCAGGTTCAAAAAGAGAAAGCAGAGGCCTTGTCTCTAGAAAGAATGTCAATGTTGTATTGTCAGAAGACCGGGTAGGATAGAATATATATTTGTGTAGACATTCTTGGGAACTACCATCTTTAATGCAAGGTTGATGTAAAAAAATCAATTATGTTTCTATACACCAAGAATAAAAATTTGGAAAATGGATGGTTAAAAAATACCACTTATTGGATGGTTAAAAAAATACCACTTATAGTAGCTTAAAAAGTACAAACTGTTCAGTTAAATAAGTAAAAGTTACATACACTCAAAACCTGTACATTAAAGGCAATAAAATGTTGTTAAGATAGATAGAAAGGGACCAAGATAAATGGACAGATACCATGTCCTTGGATGGAAAGTGTGAATATTGGTAAAATGTAAGTTTTCTGTAAATTAATGAACTGACTCAAAGCACTTCCATTCAACATGGTCGGCTACTAGGAGATTTTCTTTGTTTTTAGATAGGGGAAATTGGAAATGAAAAACTGGCTTTGAAATCTGTGCAGTAATGCAAAATATTTAAAAGAATCAAAATAGAACTATAGACATAAAAGTTGCTTACTATAAGAATTAATAGAACTATTTAACCACATTTCTTGATGTCTGCAGAAAGAATGACATGCATATATGTCACTATCACTATGAACTTCATCATCACGTTATGATGTGAGACTATAATGCACCAATACAAGTATATATAAGTTTTTACTTAGCGGGGCATGGTGGCATATGCCTGGAATCCCAGGACTTGGGAGGCTGAGACAGGAGGATCACAGGCTCATGCAGCAACTTTGTGAGCACCTCCCTCTGCAACTTTGTGAGACCCTGTTTGAAAATAAAAAAATATTTTGTTCTTCTTTATTGCTGAGTAGAATTCCATTGTATGTATAGAAGAACAAAATAACAGCATTTGCAAGAAAATGGAAAGATCTGGAGAACATTATGTTAAGTGAGATTAGCCAATCACAAAAAAAGAAGGGACATATGTTTTCATTAATATGCGCAATTTAGGGAGTAGTGGGGACACAAAAGGGACTCCAATGACAACGGAGAACCCTCAGTGGTGCAAGGGAAGGGGTACAAGGGAAGGG
>PVJS01024055.1:0-29012 GCA_004027185.1 Glis glis
TTTTTTTTTTTTTTTTGTACTGGGGATTGAATGCAGAGGCAGTCTACCTCTGAGCTCCACCCCCAGCCCAATTTTTTTTTTTAATTTGGAAACAGGGTCTCACTGAGTTGCAGAGGCCTCACTAAGTAGCTGAGGCTGGCCACGAACCTGCGATCCTCCGGTCTCAGACTCCCAAGTACTGGGATTACAGGCGTTTGCCACTGCGCCCGCTGCATTTTAACCATTTTTCAGTGTGTTCTTCCACTGACACTGCCGTGCGGTCGTCCCCATCATCTGTCCCCAGAACTTTCTCATCTTCCCAACTGAGTCTCTGTCCCCATTCAACCCTAACTCCCCGGCCCTGGCACCCACCGTGGTACTCCCTGTCTCTGTGGATCTGAGGACTCTAGGGAGCTCCTGGGAGTGGAATCATGAAGTGCGTGTCCTTTGTGACTGGCCCGACTCACAGTGTAAGGTTTCCTACCTCTTAAAAGCTGAGTAAAGCTGGGCGTGGTGACACACGCTTGTCATCCCAGTACTTGGGAGGCTGAGACCGGAGGATCCAGGTTCGCGGCCAGCCTCAGCTACTTAGTGAGGCCCTCGGCAACTTAGTGAGACCCTGTTTCCAAATAAAGAATAAAAAAGAGGGCTGGAGGTATAGCTCGGAGGTAGAATGCCCCTGGGTTCCACCCCCAGTACCACATATATACACACACACACACACACACACACACACACACACACTCGATGTCTTATCTGAGGACCCATAGATTTTATTATTCCCATTGTCACAGACTCAGACAATTGAGGCTCAGAGAGACAAACACGCAGGCAGATAAGGACAAAGCTTCCTCACACTAGCCAGCCAAGCACCGACCAGTGAGCTCTGCACCCTGTGCACAGCTGGGTGTGAACCACCTAGGTCATGCCGCGCTGCTCTGGTGTGACCAGGTACTAAACACAGCCTCTGTGGCCCTTAGCGACCCTAAGGAGTCGGTCTAGAGGGTGGCTCTCAAGGGGAGACACTGGCAATGTCTGGACACAGTCCTGACTTGCTTGGGGTTGGGCGTGCTCCTGGCCTACACCCTAAAATGCCCAGGATAGCTCCCCACAAGCAAGAATTAGCAGCTCCAAATGTCGCTAGCACAGAGGATGGGAGACCCTGTTGTAGGGAGAGGCTCGGGGTGCCAGCAGGGAGCTTGGAATCAGCCCCGCCTCTGTGCCTGTGTGGCCTTGGCCAAGTCACTTTGCCTCTCTGGGCCTGTTTCATTGTTCATAATGGGATAAAGGGAGCGTGTGTGTGTGTGTGTGTGTGTGTGTGTGTGTGTGTGTGTTGCTGGGGATTGAACCCAGGGGCATTCTACCTCCAAGCTAAACCCCCAGCCCTTTTTATGTTTTTGTTTTGAAACGGGGTCTTGCTAGAGTCATGCTAAGTCCAGTCAGCCTCCCAAGCAGAGGGATGATAGGTGTGCATCACCACACCTAAGGGGCATCTTATTTATTTTTGCCTCATGAGGTCCCGTGCCAGGGTCTGTCTGGATCTCCCCTGTGCAGGTCACAATGGCACTCAACAAACATTTGGAGTCCGGCTCCAGGTGGCCGGCCTGCTGCGACCTCCCTAGGCCTTAGTTGTGACCGGGACCGGAGCTGGGGCAGGACAGAGGGAGGAAATGGTGCACGGGGGAGCTGGGAGTCGCTCCAGGGCCTCGTTCCCAGGACTCACAGCTGCATCCTCTGGGGGCGCAGCTGGCCCTGCCGCCCCGCCCTCGGGGAGCCTGGATACTCCTGCGTGCCCCCCCATGCCCACGGAAGCAGAGGCTGCACCTGGAGACTAAGGGCTACTAAGTGATTCCGACATGGAAGGTTCCCCAGGGCAATACTCTTGAGAAACAAGCTTCTGCCCAAATTCCTACTACCCAGGTGGGTAAACTGAGGCCCAAGAGTAAGAAGGCGCCGGTGCAAGCCAGGCGTGGTGGTGCACGCTTGTAATCCCAGTATTGGGAGGCTGAGACAGGAGGATCGCAGGTTCGCGGCCAGCCTCAGCTACTTAGTGAGGCCCTCCGCAACTTAGTGAGACCCTGTTCCAAAATAAAGAATTAAAAATAGGGCTGGGGGTTTGACTTGGAGGTAGAATGCCCCTGGGTTCAATGCCCGGTACAGCAAAAAAAAAAGAAGGCGCCCGTGCACAGCCACGTGGTGATGTTTCCTTTTGACTCTGGTGTCTTTCTGTTCGCGTCTCCGCGTCCTCCACCCTTTTTCTCTCTGTATCTCCTTCCTCCCCTCGCTGGGGCCAGCGCCCCCAGCCCGCCGCGCCCCCGCATCCGGTCCCTTCGCGATTCCGGAGAAATCCCCTCGCCGTCCGGCCCCGCTCAGGCCCCGCCCCAAGCCCCGCCCCCGCCACGCTCCGCCGCGACGGCTCGCTCCCATTGGTCCCTTCGTACAGTGCCCGCGCCGCCATTGGCTGAGCCCGTGAGCTCCGCTCACCCCCTCCGCCTGGGTCTCTTTCGCGAGGGAGGGAGCGCGGAGGGCGGAGCCTGAGATGGGGCGTGGCTACAAGGGGCGTGGCCTGGCCTCCCGCCCCGCCCAGTCCCCAGCCTCCGGCGCTGGTCCGGTGGCTGCAGCAGAGGCCCCGGCCCCACCGAGGCGGCAGGACGGATCCCCGACGGCTGGACGCGCGGACGCACCCCCAAGAGCAGGTGAGCGAGCAGTGCCGGGGCGCCCCCGACCTGGCCGCCCCTCGTACCCCCCATCTGCCTATCTGCTGCCTCAGTTTCCCTCTGTCTCTCACTCTCTGGCCGTATGGGTTAGGGGAAGACAGACTGGGTCAGAGTCCCTCACCCTAGTGTGGATCTGCGCCCCGGGACCAGCGCCCACCCCCCTGGGGACTTTGATGACAGGCTATGCCCCTTTCACAGTGCAGGGCAGCAGGTGCAAGGGCCGATTCCATGCCAGCCAAGGCGTGGAGGTGGGCACCCGGGGCCGGGCCCACCCAGACTAGCTGCCAGCCAGCTCCCCGGTGGCCTCAGTTTTACTAGCAGTAAACTGGGAGTGCCCCCGCCAAGGTAATTGGCAGGTAACCTGACCCAGGTCTGTCATCTCCTCGCCTCTTCTCTGGTGACTAACCGGGCCCATTTCGCAGGAGGGTAAACTGAGGCCCAGAAAAGGGCCCGCCAATGGCCAGGGAGGAGGCCAGAGGTTGACTGGGATCTGCTCTCCATGTGGATTCCCAATTTCCCCAGCATCTTCCCTCCGCTGGAGGATGGGCCGCGCCGCCGCTGTAAACAGGCCTCTGGGGTGACTTCCTGAGCTCGGCTGGAGGCCGGGAACAAGCGCCCTGGGAGGCCTCCAGGGGTCCCCGCAGGTCGGCCGAGTGGTCAGGGAGCTCAGCGGAGACTGGTGCTGCCAACGCTGTGGTAGTTCAATTCTTCTGAGCCTCAGTTTCCCCAGCGTTGTGGCACTCGCCTTTAATCGCAGTCCTTGGGAGGATGAGAGGGGAGGATCGCAGGTTCGAGGCTAGCCTCAGCAATGTTGTGAGACTCTCAGCAACCTAGAGAGACCTTTTTCAAGACAGATAATTAAAAATAAAGAGGGTGCTGGGGGTATCACTCAAAGGTAGAATGCCCCTGGGTTCAATCCCCATTACCACAAAAAAAAAAAAAAAGCCGGGTGTAGTGGCGCACGCTTGTAATCCAGTACTTGGGAGGCTGAGACAGGAGGATCCAGGTTCGCGGCCAGCCTCAGCTACTTAGTGAGGCCCTCTGCAACTTAGCGAGACCTTGTTTCAAAATAAAGACTATGCTGGGCATGGTGGCGCACGCTTGTAATCCCAGTACTTTGGGAGGCGAAGACCGGAGGATCCGGGTTCGCGGCCAGCCTCAGCGCTCTCTGTCTCTCTCTCTCTCTCTCTCTCTCCTTAGTGAGGCCCTCTGCAACTTCGTGAATCCCGGTTTCAAAATAAAGTATAAAAAATAGGGCCGGGGGCGTAGCACGGAGGTAGAACGCCCCTGCGTTCAATCCCCGGTACCGCAAAAAATAAATAAATAAATAAAATAAAGACTAAAAAATAGGGCTGGGGGTGTAGCTTGGAGGTAGAATGCCCCTGGGTTCCATCCCTAATACCGCAAAAAAAAAAAAAAAATAGAGGGACATAACTCCCCGGCATCTAGGGCTCCGGGAAGATTAAATGCAGGAACGTGGGACCTCCGCGTCACCTGCTCCCTCGCCATCCCCTGCACTGTGCAGTCTCTGGGCCTTTGCACCTGCAGCGCCCGCCACCACCCTGGCAGGTCCGTGGCGCCAAGTTTAAAACATAACAGGCTGAGTCGATGGGCCGGGCCAAGGACCTGCCCAGCAAGGCCGGGCAGCTGGGCGGGGCCGCCCGGGACGCTGTGCCTATGGAAACCACGAACAAAGACTGTCACGGCCTGGGGACACCTGGGCTGGTAGGAGGAGGCACAGGCTGGTGTGGCCTGGTGGCGCGAGAGTGGGTGAGTGCCGGCTCCTGGGGTTGAACCCTGCGCCGACGGGACGGGGGCAGCGAAGAGACTAGCCAGGTGGGAGTAGACTCCCGGGGCATGTGGCCTTGGGGGTCAGGTGTTCCCAGAGCCTCAGTTTCTTCTTTTATCTTCCTTCCTTCCTTCCTTCCTTCCTAAAAATCCTTCCTTCCTTCTTCTCTCTCTCTCTCTCTCTCCTGAGGATGGAACCCAGGGGCATTGTACCTCTGAGCTACACCCCCCGTACTTTTTATTTTTTATTTTATTTTTTATATTTTGCGGTACTGGGGATTGAACCCAGGGGCATTCTACCTCTGAGCTACACCCCCAGCCTGATTTTTTATTCTTTATTTTGAAACCGGGCCTCACGAAGTTGCGGAGGGCCTCACTAAGTAGCTGAGGCTGGCCGCGAACCTGTGATCTGCTGGTCTCAGCCTCCCAAGTACTGGGATTACAGGCATGCGCCACCACGCCTGGCTTTATTTTTTATTTTGAAACAAGTTCTTGCTAAGTTGCTGAGGTTGGCCTCAAACCTTCGATCCTCCTGTCTCAGCCTCCCAAGTACTGGGATGTCAGGGGTGGGCCCCTAGGCCCGGCTCTAAGCCTCAGTTTCCCGTCTGATGCCTGGGCAGGCCAGGACTCAGGCCTCCAGGTGAAAGGCTTTCTGGATGCTTGACCATTCAGCAAGGATGGTTCCTGTCCCTGTCTGTCACATGGGGCCAAGAGCGGGTACCCCAGGAAGAACCTCCAGCTGTAGTCATGGAAACGGCCCCGCCTAGTGGTCCATGCTAATTAGTGGGTGGAGTCAGTGCTGGGGGCGGGCCTGGGCGCAGGGACTGTCGCCCACCCTCCACGGGGTCCCCTCAGCCCCTGGGCAGTCTCCCTGGAATACCACTGCCTGAACTCAATGCAGGCACTGCTGGCTGAGTCAGCCAGGCCTCAGTTTCCCCATCTGTCTCCTGTGCCTTCTGGAAGGGGGCTGAAGTAACTAGGGGCAGGGAGGGGACTTGGCGTGTGGGTGAGGATTCCAGGCCTGATGTCCCTGGAAGCTTCCCGAACGGGCTCCTCAGGCTCCTCCCCTTTGGGGTGGGCTCTAGAGGAGGGAAGATTTGAACCCCCAATTTTTTAGTTTGTGTACTGGGGATGGAACCCAGGGGCAGTCTACCTCCTAGTTGTACTCCTAGCTGTGTGTGTGTGTGCCTGTGTGTGTGTGTGTGCGTGCGTGTGTGTGCGTGCGTGCGTGTATACGGTGCTGGGGATTGAACCCAGGGGCGTTCTACCTCTGAGCTACACCCCCAGCCCTATTCTATTTTTTATTTGGAAACAGGGCCTCGCTAAGTTGCTGAGGCTGGTGGTGAACCTGCAATCCTCCTGTCTCAGCCTCCCAAGTACTGGTGTGCCACCACGCCCAGCTTGCTCTTTTATTTTGAAACAAAGTCTCACTAAGTTGCTGAGGCTGGCAGCGAACCTGCAATCCTCCTGTCTCAGCCTCCCAGGTACCAGGATGACAGGCCTGTGCTGCCCCACCCAGCTAAGAATATTTCTTTTTGAGTATTTTTACATATATATATATTTTTTTTTTTTTTTTGCAGTAATGGGGATTGAACCCAGAGGCATTCTACCTCCCAGCTACACCCCCAACCCTATTTTTTATTCTTTATTTTGAAACAGGGTCTCATTAAGTTGCAGAGGGCCTCACTAAGTAGCTGAGGCTGGCCGCAAACCCGGATCCTCCTGTCTTAGCCTCCCAAGTACTGGGATTAAAAATACTAGCCCGGCTAGTATTTTTATATTTGAAATCAATGTTGTCTTTTGTTGCCAATATCTGTGGTGTTGGGATGGAACCCAGGGCTGGTGCATGCTAGGCAAGCGCTAGCTACCGAGAAGCACCCCGACCCTTGAACCCCAAATTTGCCGTGGATCGGGATGGGGAAAGCAGAGCTCTGGGTGAAGGGCTGGGTTCAAGTCCTGACTCGGACACATCGTTGCTCTGTGACTTTGAGCGAGCCCCTTTCCCCTGACTCAGTTTCCCTCTCTGTAACAACCATAAGCTTGCGGGTGCGTCGAGAGAAGTTGGTAGCGAGGGGCCGGGGGTCGAACCCCTGGGCGATGTGCACGCTCACTGCCCCGTCACTGCCAGGTGTGGTGTTGGGGTTCTGGGATTGGTGGAGGTGGGGGAGCGTTTAGGCTCCTCGGCCGGGCCAGGGCCAGCAGACAGTCCCGGCATGCTACTGTGAATCCATGGCTGGAAAATGTGGCCCTTGGATGGCTTCCCTGACATTGTGCACCTCTGCTGCTGGGAGGTCATTTAGTCATTCAACCAACAGGTCCTGGGCACCTACAGTAAGTTGAGCCTGGTGCAGGGCACGGAGGACCCAGCAATGGGGCAATTACTATGGGTGGGGCATCTAGGGGGGCTTCCTGAGAGGCCTGAATAACTAGAGAGAAACCACTGCATGGAGCCCTGGGAGGGGAGCCCTCTAGGCAGCGGGCACAGCCCGTGCAAAGGCCCTGGGGCATGACTGAGTCTGGCTGGAACCAAGGGAGAGAGGGAGGAGAGAGGCAGGGAGGGGATAGGCAGGTCATGCCAGGCTGCAGGGACAACTTGGGCTTTGACCCTGAGGGAGATGATAGCCATGGAGGACTGTGGGCAGAGAAGGAGGGCTCCGATTAGAGTGCTCATAGGTGGCACCAAGGGCTCTGGGGAACCCTGTTTGAGAACCGCTGGTGTCCCCCGCGCCTTGGACATGCAAATCCCATCTCTCATTTGCTGCAAGACAAACAGGGACGCCAGCTCAGTGAGGCCTGAGTGAGGTAGACAAAGGGCGGGTGGGGTGGGGACCTGAGCAGAGGCCGTGGGGACAGAGGCCGTGGTAGGGGGCAGAGGCCGAGGCCGCCCTGGGACACGGAGGCCGGGCTGAGCTGGGGGAGATGGAGCCGCCAGCCTGGCTCTGCAGAGCGGCCCATCAATTATTGATACCCTTTGTGTGTGACATGAAGAATTCATGCGACGGGGTGGGACTGCTGGGGGCCTCTGGCAGGCGGGAGCCGCGGGCTGTAGTTCCAGGAATTTTCCCATCCAGTTGCTAAACACAGCCGTTATTAAATATGACGAGCCGGGCGCAGTGGCGCACACCTGTCATTCCAGTACTTGGGAGGCTGAGACAGGTGGATCGCAGGTTCAAGGCCTCCCCAACTTAGCGAGACCCTCAGCAACCCAGTGAGACCCACATCATTTCTTTAGAATGTTCCCCATGCCTCACGTAGCACCCAGCATTCATTCCGTGGCACTGACTGTGGGCCAGCATGTGTCCTGTGGGCCCCCCAAAACCAAGACAGACCTGGCTCCTGCTTTCCTGGCGACACGGCCCGTAGGGGAGGCAGAGTCATGAAATCGACAGGTGGTACCGTGAATCGTCAGAAGCAAGCGAGGGACAGGCTGAGTGACGCGTCAGGGACAGTCTCTCAGTTGGAGACCTTGGTTTTGTTTTTTTTTGCGGTACCAGGGATTGAACGCGGGGGCGTTCTACCTCCGCGCTACACCCCCGGCCCTATTTTTTATCCTTTTTTTTGAAACCGGGTCTCACGAAGTTGTGGAGGGCCTCACTAAGTAGTTGAGGCTGGCCGCGAACTCGGATACTCCAGTCTCCACCTCCCAAGTACCGGGATTACAAGTGTGCGCCACCACGCCTGGCTTGTTTTTTTGTAGTACTGGGGATTGAACCCAAGGGTGTTCCACCTCCGAGCTACACCCCCAGCCCTATTTTTTATTCTTTATTTTGAAACAGGGTCTCACTAAGTTGCGGAGGGCCTCACTAAGTAGCTGAGGCTGGCCGCGAACCTGTGATCCTCCAGTCTCAGCCTCCCAAGTACTGGGATGACAGGCGTGCGCCCGGCTCTTACTTTTGATTTTTTTTTTTTTTTGCGGTACTGGGGATTAAACCCAGGGGCGTTCTACCTCTGCACTACACCCCCGGCCCTATATTTTATCCTTTTTTTTTAAAACCGGGTCTCACGAAGTTGCGGAGGCCTCACTAAGTAGCTGAAACTGGCCGCGAACCCGGATCCTCCGGTCTCCGCCTCCCAAGTACCGGGATTACAAGCGTGCACCACCACGCCCGGCTTTACTTTTGATTTTGAAACAGGGTCTCACTAAGTAGCTGAGAGCCTCACTAAGTTGCTGAGGCTGGCCTCAAACCTGCGATCCTCCAGTCTCGGCCTCCCAAGTACTGCCCTTTTGAGGCAGGGACGGCCTTCGTGCAAAGGCACCGAGCCTGGACTGGACCTAGTGTGTTGCAAGCACGGCGGAGATCCAGAAGCTGGAGCCCGTGAGGGGCAGAGCGGAGGCGGGGAGGCGGGGAGGCCGCAGGCGAGCTGCCCGAGGAGATCAGGGCGAGCGGCCAGCGCTCCTCCTCGGTCCGGCCCTGCCGCCCGGCCTTGCCCTTCCGCAGTGAAGACGCCGCTCCATCTAGGAGCATCTGCCTGGCTGGCAGGGCATCCGGGAACCTGAGGTTTCAAAATGGGGACCGGGCAGAGTTCACAGTCCAGAGGGTGAAGTGGGGTTTGCCAAAGATGAAGAGTCCGAGGTGCGGGCAGGTCGGGCAGGTTGCAGACCTGGTGTGGACCTGGGCGGGAGCTCTTGCCGGGCTGTGGCACAGCTGCTTCCTCTGCCAGGCCCCCTCCCCAGGACTCCATCCATCCTCAGCCCAGGCCTGCTCCAGAGGCTGGGCCTGGCCTTTAAGAAGGAATTTTTTTTGGCGGGGGCACAGGCGTGTAATCAGTATTTGGGAGGCTGAGACAGGAGGATCGCAGGTTCGAGGACTCAGCAACTTAAGTGAGACTCTCAACAACCTAGCAAGACCCTGTTTCTCCACAACTTAGTGAGACGCTGTTTCAAAATAAAGAATAAAAGCCGGGTGTGGTGGCGCACGGTTGTCATCCCAGTACTTGGGAGGCTGAGACAGGAGGATCCGGGTTTGCGGCCAGCCTCAGCTACTTAGTGAGGCCCTCCGCAACTTAGTGAGACCCTGTTTCAAAATAAAGAATAAAAAATAGGGCTGGGGGTGTAGCTCGGACGTAGAATGTCCCTGGGTTCAACCCCCAGTACTGCAAATAAATAAATAAATAAATAAATAAATAAATAAAATAAAAATAAAAAATAAAAATTGGGGTGGGGCTGTAACCCGGAGGTAGAATGCCCCGGGGTTCAATCTCCAGTACCGCAAAAATAAATAAATAAATGAATAAATAAATAAATACTTGGGATTGAACCCAGAGGCATTTAACCTCCAAGCCACACCCCTAGCCCTATTTTAATTTTTATTTATTTTTTGTTTGGAAACAGGCTCTCGCTAGGTTGCTGAGAGTCTTGCTAAATTGCTGAGGCTGGCCTCCAACCTGCAATCCTTCTGTCTCGGCCTCCCAAGTACTGGGATTACAGGTGTGTGCCACTGCGCCCGGCAGGGAAAAATTCTTTTTTAACAAAACATGTATGAAGTCCCTACTGTGTGCCTTACGACATGGAAGCAATTTCCAGATCTCAGTGTGTGTTATTGGACTTCCTGTTTGTGGTATGGTTTGGGCCACATTATTTTTTCCCTGGCTCTGGGGGTGGAGCCCAGGGCCTCGTGTGTGCTAGGTGAACACCCAACCCTGGCCACACCCCAGGCCTGCTGGCCGGGGAGACAGAAGACGCTGCCCGTGGATTCCGCGTGGGAGCAGTGGGGCTGCACCCAGTGTCCCGAGGAAGCAGGTAGCATGTAATCCAGGAGGCTGGGAAGATGGGGTTCTCTTTTGGTCATTGCTATATCCCTAGTACACAGTTGGCGCTGCATAAATGTTTGTTGAGTGACGGAATGAGCGTTTGGGTCGACTTCCTCAAGCTGTGGCGGGCTATTTTGGCTGGTGGTGATGGATAGAGGGGTCTCTGGCAATTGGTGGGTAGGGACCAGAAACACTGGGCGTCTAGCCCCTGGGAAGGTCCCTGCCCCGAAGACGCTGCGCTGCCTCCTGCCGGAAGGAAGGCCGGGTTTATTTTGGTCCGTGGTCTTTTCCCCGGGGAGCGCAGTCATGTCCCTGTCTGGCAGAACAATGGGTCAGGGAGGAGGAGGGGGGCCGCAGCTGGATGCCCCAGGTGTTGGCAGGTCTGGAGGCCGGGAGGGGAGGCTGCAGCTCCCCCGTCCTCTGCCCCTTTTCCTGCTGGGGCTGCTGGGAGCCGGGGCCCTTCCTGAAGCTTGTCAACAGCCTGAACTCGCCTTTGGAACCAACTTCTCGATGGGAAAGCCGAGGCCCAGAGAGGGGCAGCGCTCTGTCCAGGGTCACACAGCCTCTGAGATGAGCAGAAAGACCGGGTTCCTCAGCCTCTTCCCTGGAGTCAGAGAGAGGCCTTCTCCTCTCTGGGCCTCAGTTTCTGTGTCTGTTCCCGGGGTGGCTGGATGGGGGCCGGGGGGTGCCCTTTCAGTCCCCAGGTTTGCAGATGTCTTTTGTCTCTTGTGTTCAGCAAACACTTGTGGGCACTGCTGTGGTGACAAGGGACTGGTCCTGGCCTCCAAGGCTTGGGGTCACTCACGGGCATCAGGTGGGGAAGGCAGGGGATTTGGGGTGCAGGAGCGTCAGGGACAGCCAGTCCTGTCTCGCTGTGTGGCCTTGGGGAAATGGCTGTGCCTCTCTGAGCCTGGGTTCTCTTCTGCAGAACAGGCCACCAGCCCGATTCCCGGTGCAGATTCCGGAAGGACCCACCCAAGTGGCTGTCGCTTGCGCCGAGTCCACAGCGCCAGTCCTTCCCCGGCCTGTGGGGAGCCGGGGTCTGTGCCTGGGGCGGAGCAGGGAAGGCCCATCCTGCCCTTCCCGGGGCCGCCCTGACCTCCGAGGGCGGATGAGAGGGCACCGGGGTGGATTCTCTGGGGCCTGAGCTGCACAATGCCGGGCTTTGTGGGGGCTCTGGGGGCCCGTGCGGCATTCCTGCCCGGGGCGGGGCTGGCGTGGGGGTGGACGCTGCCGGGGCCGGGGCGGGTCCCGTGCCGATCCTCTGCCCCCCATCCTTCCAGGCGCCCCTCCTTCAGTCAGCACAAGGACCCCGCAGACAAGGGGTCAGGCCCGTTGTGCACAGCTAGGGCGACCAGGGCAGCCACGTGCGACTCTGGGCGCTGTGTGGCTCAGAGGCACTGTGCACCCGAAGAATTCCAGAGCTGCCTGGAGGAGGTGGCTGGAGGGGAGGCTCTGGAGTGGGGAAACCTGGCTGCTGCCCTGGCAGGAGGGTTAGAAGGAGACAGTGAGGGACTGCAGACGCACGGGATCCAGCTCTTGTTTTTTTTTCTTTTTTTGCGGTACTGGGGATTGAACCCAGGGGCATTCTACCTCTGAGCTCCACCCCCAGCCCTATTTTTTATGCTTTATTTTGAAACAGGGTCTCACTGAGTTGCGGAGGCCTCACTAAGTAGCTGAGGCTGGCCGCGAACCCGGATCCTCCGGTCTCAGCCTCCCAAGTACTGGGATTACAGTGTGCACCAGTATGCCTGGCTGCAAGACCCTGTTTCAAATCAAAACAAAACAAAAGCTGGATGTAGTGGCTCAGGTTTGTAATCCCAGTACTTGGGAGGCTGAGACAGGAGTATCGCAGGGTCAAAGCCAGCCTCAGCAACTCAATGAGGCTCTCAGCAACTTACTGAGACCCTGTTTCCAAATAAAAAATAAAAAAAGGTCCGGGGGTATATCCTGGAGGTAAAAGGACCCTGGGTTCCATCCCCAGTACCACTATCACCACCACCACAACAACAACAAAAAAAACATAAAAAGGGCTGGAGGTGTAGCCTGGAGGTAGAATGCCCCTGGGTTCAATCCCCAGTGTCTCTCTCTCTCTCTCTGACACACACACACACACACACACACACACACACACACACACACACATCTGTGGCAAACTATGGCCTCCTGCTTGTTTTTGTCAATAAAGTTTTATTGGCACATGACCACATCCATTCATTTACATGTCACCATGGAGGTTTTCTGGCACAGGGCCACGTGCATTAATTTACATGTCATAAGCCCTCAGCAACTCAGTGAGGCCCTCCGCAACTTAGTGAGACCCTGTTCAAAATAAAGAATAAAAAATAGGGCTGGGGGTGTAGCTCGGAGGTAGAACGCCCCTGGGTTCAATCCCCAGTTCTGCAAAAAAAAAAAACTTTACACGTCACCTATGGCAGCTTCCTGGCATGTGGCCACGCCCATTATTCACATACCATCCCAGCAGGTGGCCACGCCCATTCATTTACATAACTACCTGGCACATGGCCACGCCCACTTATTTACATACCATCCTAGCAGGTGGCCACGCCCATCATTCACATACATTCCTGCCACATGGCCATGCCCATTCATTTACATACCATGCTGGCAGGTGGCCACGCCCATCATTTACATGCCTCCCTGCCACATGGCCACGCCCATTCATTTACATAGCGTCAGGACACGTGACCACGCCCATCATTTACATACCACCCTGTCAATCGACCATGCCCATTCATTTACATGCCATCCTAGCAGGTGGCCACGCCCATCATTTACATGCCTCCCTGCCACATGGCCATGCCCATTCATTTACATAGCGTCAGGACACGTGGCCACGCCCATTCATTTACATACCACCCTGTCAATCGGCCATGCCCATTCATTTGCATGCCATCCTAGCAGGTGGCCACGCCCATCATTTACATGCCTCCCTACCACGTGGTCACGCCCGTTCATTTACATAGATTATGGACACGCCCATTCATTTACATACCAGCCTGTCAGTTGGTCACGCCCATTCATTTACACATCACCCTAGCCGGTAGTCACGCCCATTCATTTACATGGCTTCCTGCCGCGTGGCCACGCCCCTTCATTTACATGCCCCCTGACAGTTGGCCACGCCCATTCGTTTACATACCATCCTAGCAGGTGGTCCCGCCCATTCCTTCACATGCCATCCTGGCAGCTTTCTGCCGCACTGCCACGCCCATTCATTCACGCTCATTTACATATCACCTTGGAGACCTGGCCGCCCTACGGCCACGCCCACCTCTCGGGCGCGAAGCGCGGGCGGCAGGCCCCGGGACTGATGAGGTGTGTCCGTCCTCCCGCAGGGCCCATGGACACCTTCAGCACCAAGAGCCTGGCCCTGCAGGCCCAGAAGAAGGTGCTGAGCAAGATGGCGTCCAAGGCCGTGGTGGCCGTGTTCGTGGACGACACGAGCAGCGAGGTGCTGGACGAGCTGTACCGCGCCACCAAGGAGTTCACGCGCAGCCGCAAGGAGGCGCAGAAGGTGCTGAAGAACCTGGTGAAGGTGGCGGTGAAGCTGAGCCTGCTGCTGCGCGCCGGGCAGCTGGGCGGCGACGAGCTGGCGCTGCTGCAGCGCTTCCGCCAGCGGGCGCGCAGCCTGGCCATGACGGCGCTCAGCTTCCACCAGGTGGACTTCACCTTCGACCGCCGCGTGCTGGCCGCCGGGCTGCACGAGTGCCGCGACCTGCTGCACCAGGCGGCCGGGCCGCACCTCACCGCCAAGTCCCACGGCCGCATCAACCACGTCTTCGGCCACTTCGCCGACTGCGACTTCCTGGCCGCGCTGTACGGCCCGGCCGAGCCCTACCGCTCCCACCTGCGCCGCATCTGCGACGGCCTGAGCAGGATGCTGGACGAGGACAGCATCTGACCCCGGCCCTTCCGAGCACGCGGAGCCTGCACCGCAGCCCCCAGGCTCGCCTCTCCTCCAGCCGTCGCCAGGGACGCGTTGCTGCCCACCCACGCGGAGCCACCGCCTACTCGGGGCCACCTGTGGCCCCCGTTTGTGTCCCCTGACCCGGGCGCCACCACCTGCTCCCCTAGAATCTCTCGATGGAACCCCAAAGCAGGCACGCCCCTCCTCTGGTGACCCGGAGTTGTCACTCCTCCAATGAGGTCACCGCAGAGTAGAAGGGGTGCTGGGTTTGAATTGTGTCCCCCCGCCCCAAGTCCCTACATCCATGGCTAATCCCCGGGACCTGAGTTAGGGTGACGGCATGGTGGAGCAGGGTGGCCACTTATAACACTGGTCATTTGGACACAGACGCATGTGGAGAGACGCATGTGACCATGGGGGCAGAGGTCAGGGCCACGGACATGTTGGACGGCCGCCACCACCGGACACAGGGGCTGCACCTGGGACGGATGGGAGCCAGTCCTGACCTCACTGCGGTGGCGGACTTCCAGCCCCAGAGCCCAGCGAGACCCCGTCCATCGTTTAAGCTTCCCCTCCCTGGGACTTTGTCCCGCTGCCCCGGGCAGTGAATGAACAGGGCCACGTGGAGGGCGCCAGTGTTAGGGAGACCCGGCAGGTGCTGGTGTCCTGCAAGGACACCCCAATTTGGCTGGAGACTCGACGCCCATCACACCCACCCGGGAGGGTCAGAGCGTGTCCCCAACTGGAGGGCGAAGCCATCGGAGATGCCCATGGCCGTGCATTTTACATTACAATTTCGTGTTTGGGAAACCAACCAACCGTATTGTTTTTGTGAGACCACATGGACGAGGGTGTGGCACAGTGGGTAGCGCCTGCCTGGCATGCCTGCGGCCTTGGTTCCATCCCCAGTACCGCCAAAAAACCCAAAAGCATTTTCTCAGCTTTGGCAAACACCAGGAGACGCCCAGATTCTCCCCTGGGGCCGTGGACGGGGGCGCGAGGGCACTTGCAGGCCCCTGGCTTCTGCAGGTTGCAAAAGGGCTCCAGGCTCAGGAAGGTTATTTGGGGTTCCTGGGGGGAGGGAGGAACCTCTGTTAGGGGCAAAGGTCGCCAACGGGAGCCCTTGGGCCTGATTGGGCCGGAAGGCGGTTTTGGTCGCCCCATCCAGTGTTTGAGACGTGTGGATCTGCGGCTCACACTTCCACACCAGGCCACGCCCACCCGTCTAGTCTCCACCCCTCGCGCCTGCCGGCCCCGCCCAGCCCACCGCACTGGCTGATGGGAGGTCCTGACCCAGGTTCAGGGCGCCTGTCTGCGAGCCAGCAGTGCCTCCCTCTGCCCCACGTGGCAAGCCTGTCTTACCTGCGGGCTAGACATGGAAAGTTCAAGAACAAGCATGTATTCTGCGGTTACCAAGAAGCCCCAGATCAAAGCCTTCGCCCAGGGGTGCACTGGCTGAATTGTCTTTGTTCATTGTCTAGACTCTCTTGTAAATTTGAGATTTAATTAAAACAAACAAGAAACACACAACAAAAAAAGTGCACTGGAGAACTACTTATTAAAAAAAATTTTTTTTTGTACTACCGGGGATTGAACCCAGGGGCATTCTCCCTCGAGCTACACCCCCGGCCCTATTTTTTATTCTTTATTTTGAAACAGGGTCTCACTAAGTTGCAGAGGACCTCACTAAGTAGCGGAGGCTGGCCGAGAACCCGGATCCTCCTGTCTCAGCCTCCCAGGTACTGGGATGACAAGTGTGCGACACAACGCCCAGCTTTGCCTTTCTTTTTGCGTGCGGTGCTGGGGATGGGACCCAGGGGCATTCTACCTCCTTTTTTTAAAAATTTTGAAACAGGGTCTAAGTTGCTGAGCGCCTCACTAAATTGCGCAGGCTGCTTTTGAACCTGTGATCCTCCTGTCTCAGCCTCCCAGGTACTGGGATGACAAGTGTGCGACACAATGCCCAGCTTTGCCTTTCTTTTTGCGTGCGGTGCTGGGGATGGGACCCAGGGGCATTCTACCTCCTTTTTTTAAAAATTTTGAAACAGGGTCTAAGTTGCTGAGCGCCTCACTAAATTGCGCAGGCTGCTTTTGAACCTGTGATCCTCCTGTCTCAGCCTCCCAAGTACTGGGATTATAAGCGTGCGCCTAAGCATTTGCCTTTTAATCTGAGGTTGCTTGTCACTGTCAAAAGTCCATGGCCCTGAGTGACCAGTTCAATTTCTGCTCTGCTGGGCACCGGAATGACAGAACCTCAGAGCTACAGAGCGTGGCTGCTGCTCGCCGAACAAGGGGTCATCTCCCCCTCATGGCCCAAGACTAGGGGACCAGGTGGCTCTGATTTGGAATTTACCTGAAAGGTACATTAAGATGTGTTAAGGAAGCCATGCAGAGTGGCACGTGCCTGTAAATCCAGTACTTGGGAGGCTGAGACCGGAGGATCCGGGTTCACGGCCAGCCTCAGCTACTTAGTGAGGCCCTCCGCAACTTCATGAGACCCTGTTTCAAAATAAAGAATAGCTGGGCGTGGTGGCGCACACTTGTAATCCCAGTACTTTGGGAGGCGGAGACCGGAGGATCTCTCGCGGCCAGCCTCAGCTCGCTCGCTCTCTCTCCCTGTCTCTCTCTACCTAGTGAGGCCCTCTGCAACTTCGTGAGACCCGGTTTCAAAATAAAGTATAAAAAAATAGGGCCGGGGGTGTAGCACGGAGGTAGAATGCCCCTGCGTTCAATCCCCGGTACCGCCAAAAAAAAAAAAAAAAAAGAATAAAAAATAGGGCTGGGGGTGTAGCTCGGAGGTAGAATGTACCTGGGTTCAATCACTAGTACTGCAAAAAAAAAAAAGTAAATAAGATTCTCTTTAATTTTGCTGGTTGTGGTGACACACACCTGTCAATCCAGAGACTGGGAAGCCTGAGACAGGATCGCAGGTTCGAGGTAAGCCTGGGCAACTTGGCGAGACCCCGTCTCAAAATTAAAAAGGACTTGGAGGCCGGGCGTGGTGGCGCACGCTTGTAATCCCAGTACTTTGGGAGGCTGAGACCGGAGGATCCGGGTTCGCGGCCAACCTCAGCTTGCGCATGCGCGTGCTCTCTCTCTCTACTTAGTAAGGCCCTCCGCAACTTCGTGAGACCCGGTCTCAAAATAAAGTATAAAAAAATAGGGCTGGGGGCAAAAAAAGAAAAATAAAGTAAAATAAAATAAAAATAAAATAAAAAGGGCTTGGGGTATAGCTCAGAAGCAGAGCACCCCCTGGGTTCAATCCCCAGTGCCCCCCCAAAAAAGATGCATTAGAGACTAAGGGGAGTCCCAGTCCCGAGATGCCACGCAGTGCCCTGCACACAGCACCGTTTGCTCCGTACCTTTGAGGCAGCCAGGGGTTGGGGGGCACCGTGGGGAGACCCCATCCACGGGCTGTGCAGGCCCTAGACGGTCCCCACCTCGCTCATCTCCTGGGCCCTGCGAGCCTTGGCTCCGGGCCCTGGGCAGGGTCCCCAGGACACCAGCAGCTCTGCACCCCAGGGCCAAAGCCCATCAGTTCTGTGTCAAGGGACCCTCGCCAGTGACATGTGACATAAGACGCACGTGTGTTGGGAAGCTGAGGCTGGCTGGCTGTTTCTGCCTATCCCTGGGCCTCAGGCTCCTCCAGCGCCTCCACCTCTCGGCCCTGCGCCCACACCTGCAGCAGGCGCCCGCAGGTGCAGAGCCTCGCCCTGCTCCTTCCAGGTGTGGCGCCTCCACTGTCCCACACACCCTGGGCTTCTGCACAGCTGGGGGCAGCAGTGCAGGGCTGGCCAGGGAGAGGGACGGCGTGGCCTCCATCAGCCCTGGGGCACCCCAGCATGCAGCCGGGCAGCGGCCCAGGGAGAGGCAGCGGCTGCTCCCCTGCAGTGGTGGGGAGAAGTTGAGGTCAGAGGCCTCCGTGGTGGCCACGCACCCATGGGGGCTTGTGTAGTTGTTTCCCTGCGGGGTTTTTTTTTTGTGGTACCAGGGATTGAACCCAGGGGCATTCTACCTCCGAGCTACACCCAGCCCTATTTTTTATCCTTTATTTTGAAACAGGGTCTCACTAAGTCACGGAGGGCCTCACTAAGTAGCTGAGGCTGGGGGCGAACCTAGATCCTCCAGTCTCCGCCTCCCAAGTACTGGGATGACAAGCGTGCGCCACCACGCCCGGCTGGCTTTTTGTTTTTTAAAGATGCCTGGCTGCAGTCCAGCTTCAAAACTCCAGCCCCAGGTGTGAGCGCAGGTGCGCTGCGCAGCCCTCTCCCCAGGCCCCGGCCACGCGGACTCGGGCTCGGGGACAGGACAGCCCGTTGGCTGCAGGAGCAAGGCCATGGCCAGCGGGCCCTCGATGCAGAAGAGCCCTGTCCCGGGGTGCCCAGGGAAGGGAAGCGGGTGCTCCTGTTCCCAGCCCCCGCCATACAGGCCCCGGGAGGGCCCAGCCTGTTTGGCTGCTCTTTAATTGTTTTTATTGATTTAAATATAAAAGAACATTTTGTCTCTATCCAGTCTCCTGAAAGGAGGTGCCCTGGTGTCCTAAGAAAGCGGTCCTGGGGCGCCGGGGCGCTGGGTGAGACCGAGCGGAGGTCAGAGCAGCTGTGACCCGCGCCCCCACCCTCCGTGTGCCCGGCGCTCCTGAGTCCTGCGGGGCGGCGCGGAGCGAGGACTCTCCGGGTTCGGCTGTGGGAGCCACTCAGGGCGTCGTCAGCATGGCGGAAAGAGCCCCTGGAAATGCAGCCCCGCGCCGCTCAGGGCCTGGCTCCTTCGCAGGGACGAGGTGGCGCTGCCGGGGCTGCGGGTCACAGTTCGCTGCGGGCCGCCCTGGCCACGATCACCAGCTTGGACAGCTCTGCCTTGAAGGCCCCGGGCCTGTGAGCCACTGCAAGACAGCGCGCGGTCAGTGGCCAGCAGCTGCGGCTCTGAGGACGGGGGGGCGCAGGGGACCCTCACAGAAAGAGGGACAGGGAGAGGAGGGCACAGGGAGGCTGGTAGCACTGAGCTGGGGTGGGCGGGCCATGGTCACTGGTGCCACCTTGAGAATGGGGCGGAGCCCAGGAGGGAGAGGCGGGCGGCCCGGGATACTCTTCGAGGCCGGTCAGGGCCTCCGGCCAGCTCTGCCCCTCACTCCTGAGCACGGAGCCCCAGCTCCCCACCTCCCGCCTTCCTTTCTTTCTTTCTCTCCTTCCTTTTTTTTTTTTTTTTTTTGGTGTGTGTGTGGTATTGGGAAATGCACCGAGGGACGCTCTATTAGCTATACCCTATTTTTACTTATTTATTTTTTTGTGGTACTGGGGATTGAACTGAGGGGCAATATGCCTCAGAGGTACACCCCAGCCCTTTTTAATTTTTGTTCTGTAACAGGGTCTCACTAAGTAGCAGAGAGCCTTGCTAAACTGCTGAGGCTGGCCGGGCGTGGTGGCGCACACTTATAATCCCAGTACTTGGGAGGCTAAGACCAGAGGATCTGGGTTCGTGGCCAGCCTGAAGACCAGTCTCAGCAACTTAGAGAGATGCTGTTTCAAAATAAAGAATAAAAAATAGGGCTGGGGGTGTAGCTCGGAGGTAGAACGCCCCTGGGTTCAATTCCCAGTACTGCAAAAAAAAAAAAAAAAAAACCGCAAAAGATAAAGTAAAATAAATAGCTGAGGCTGGCCTTGAACCTTTGAGCCTCCTGTTTTAGCCTCCCAAATACTGGGATACAGGTGAGCGCCACCATTCCTGACTGGCTCTTTTTATTTTGAAACAGGGTCTCACTAAGTTGCCGAGGCTGGTCTTGAACCTGCCTCAGCAGCAATCCTCCTGTCTCAGCCTCCCAAGTCGCGGGATGACAGGTGTGCACCGTGGCACCCGGCTTCCTGCCTCTTTCTGCTCAGCATCTGCCCTGTGCAGGTGGACACGGCTCGGAGGACCCGGATGCTGCCGGGTGACCCGGCCTGCCTCTGGACACTGCCCAACCGCGACGCCCATGGCTTTCTGCGTCAAAGCCCTAAAGCTGTTCGTGGTCACGGACAGTGAGGCCCGTCTTTTACCAAGCGCGCCTGCTTAGCCCCTCGGGGCTGCACAAGTTTCACATCTCAGTCCTCTAACAGGGATGGGCAAGTGTGCCGCTGCCTCCTTTAGCATGGCTGTGAACTAAGGGTAGTTTTTACATGTTTAAATAGCCTTACAAGCCGGGCGTGGTGGCGCACGCTTGTAATCCCAGTACTTTGGGAGGCAGAGATTGGAGGATCCGGGTTCGCGGCCAGCCTCAGCTCTCTCTCTGTCTCTCTCTCCCTGTCTCTCTCTCTCTCTCCTTAGTGAGGCCCTCCACAACTTCGTGAGACCCGGTTTCAAAATAAAGTATAAAAAATAGGGCCAGGGGTGTAGCGCGGAGGTAGAACGCCCCTGCGTTCAATCCCCGGTACCGAAAATAAATAAATAAATAAATAAACAAATAAATAGCCTTACAAGAATCGAAAGGAAAATAATTTCTGAGTTGGGGTCTTGCTACACTGCCCAGGCTGGCCTCAAACTCCTGGGCTTGAGTGGTCCTCCTGCCTCAGCCTCCCCAAGTAGCTGGGCTGACAGGTGCACGACACCACGCCCGGCAGAAAAATAATACTGTGTGATTTGGGAAAAC
Organism: Glis glis; assembly: GCA_004027185.1. Taxonomy (NCBI): domain Eukaryota; kingdom Metazoa; phylum Chordata; class Mammalia; order Rodentia; family Gliridae; genus Glis; species Glis glis. The sequence continues at coordinate 20,789 of PVJS01024055.1, forward strand.
TACCTGAAATTCCTGTTCAGCATTTGTAAAATACGGTTTTATCGGCACAGGGCTGCACCCCCTCATCAGTGCTATGGAGTAGATGCGCTGGGGGCTTGGTCCCGGCATGGGGTGCTGAGGCGTGGCGGGTCCTTCCCAAGGTGGAGGGAGGGCTGGGGTGCGGCTCAGCGGTGGCGTGCCCACCTGCAGGCCTGAGGCCCCGGCTTCACCCCAGCATGGTGGGGCGAGCCTAGTGGAGTCCTCCGGGTAGTGGGGGCACGGCTCGGAGGACCCCGTGGGGCACTGTGATCACTCCCCTGCCACCCTCCATGAGGCCCGGGGAGCAGCGCCAATGCGGGCGCCAGCCCTGGCACCCCAGTCCGGGAGCCTCGGAAGCTCCTTCCCTTGAAGCAGCCTGCCGCGGGGTCCCACTAGGAGGGACTCACTCGGTGTGCCCTTGTGTCAAGGCACCTGTGCAGAGCGGCACAGCTGAGCGGCGGCGGCAGGCCGGCCGTGTCCCCACACGCCTTGCGGGGAGCGTCGGGGAGGCCCGTCCCCCGTCCCCGCTGCACCCGCCCGATGGGGAGCCGTCCACACCCACCCGCACCCACCTGCCGTCTTGGTCACTTGGAACTCCTCATCTTTCAGAGGCACGTCACTTTCTCTTTCAAACGCAGCTTTCGACTGAAAGGGAACGAGCGGAGACGTTAGAAGTGAAGTCCAGGCTGGGCGTGGTGGCGCAGGCTTGTCATCCCAGTACCTGGGAGGCTGAGACCAGAGGATCTGGGTTCACGGCCAGCCTCAGCTACTTGGTGAGGTCCTCTGCAACTCAGTGAGACCTGGTTTCAATAAAGAATAAAAAATAGGAGCCGGGCATGGTGGCTCACGCTTATAATCCCAGTACTTTGGGAGACGGAGACCGGAGGATCCAGGTTCGCGGCCAGCCTCAGCTCTCTCTCTCTCTCCCTGTGTGTGTCTCTCTCTCTTTCTCTCTCTCTCTCTCTTTCTCTCTACTTAGTGAGGCCCTCCGCAACTTCGTGAGACCCGGTTTCAAAATAAAGTGTAAAAAATAGGGCCGGGGGCGTAGCGCGGAGGTAGAATGCCCCTGGGTTCAATCCCCGGTACCGCAAAAAAAAAAAAAAAATAGGGCTGGGGGTGTAGTTCAGAGATAGAATGCTCCTGGGTTCAATCCCCAGTACCGCAAAAAAATAAAAATAAAAGCCGGGTGTAGTGGCGCACACTTATAATCCTAGTACTTGGGAGGCTGAGACAGGAGGATCCCGGTTCGCAGCCAGCCTCAGCTACTTAGTGAGACCCTCCGCAACTTAGACCCTATTTCAAAATAAAGAATAAAAAATTAGGGCTGGGCGTGTAGCGTGGAGGTAGAATGCCCCTGGGTTCAATCCCCAGTACTGCAAAAAATAAATAAATAAAAAATAAAAAATAAAAAATAAAAAATAAATAAATAAAATATACAGAAGTCAGGCATGGTGGCTCACGCTTATAATCCCAGAGTACTCAGGATGCGGAAACAGGAGGATCACAGGTTTGAGGACAATCTCAGCAAGTAGTGAGACTCTCATCAACCTAGGGAGACCATTTCAAAATAAAAATAAAATAGGGCTGGAGGTGTAGCTCCAAGGTAGAATGGCGTTGGTTTCAATCCCCAGTGATAAACACACACATACACAGTCTCTTTCAAGTCGGCCGAAACAGAGACCCAGGGCGTGGGTCAGCTCCACGGCGTGAGGTCAGTTTGGCGGGTCCCCTAGCCCCAGTTCTCCTGTCACAGGCCGGCAGATGCCTTGGGGAGGCGCTCCGGGCGGGGGCCGAGGTCTGTCACCTGCCAACAGTGAGCAGGCTGTCCCCCTCGCACATGGAGGCCCTGGCGACTGACGCGCGGCTGCCCTGCGCTCCCGCCTGCCCGCCATCCCTGGCTGGCCGGCCAGTCCCCGTGACCTGTCCCCTGCTCTGAATCTCACGTTTCTGTTTCTCTGGTTGAACCTGGACAGTTACAGGTCATTTCCCAGCGTTTATACCCACCTGCGGAAGGGCTCTGGGGCCGATCCTGGCCGCCCCAGTAGGGGGCTGCTCCTGCCGGCTCTGGCACCCAACTATGGGCGGCCCCGGGGTCAGGAGGGCGGCGGAGGCAGCATCGGCAGAGGCTCATGCGGCTGAGGGGTGTGGGGTCCTGTCCCCCTCGGTGCCCAGCCTGCAGACCCCCCAGGCCCACTTCTGCTGGGGCTGTGCCGGCCCCTCGCGGTACTCACGTAGGCCATGGCGTACTCGATCTCTGCGCCCAGCACCTCGGCCTTGAACTGGGTGAAGTAGAGGTAGGACTTTCCCTGGGGCCTGCAAGGAAGCGGACCAGGGGTCAGGCTTCTCTCTGCACTGGGCAGGGCCCAGGTCCACCCTCTGCTTTCATAAAGCTCAGCGCTGCATCCCAGGCATGGCCGGGTGGGATGGGGTATGTCCCGTGCCCTGAGTCCCTGCCAGGGCACAGCTCTGGAACCCCTCCAAGCCCGTGGGGTGGGGGAACTAGACGAGGCAGCCCAGCCACGCCTCCCACCTGGAGGAGCACAGGCAGTCACTAGGCACGGTGTGTGGGGAGGTCTGCCAGGTTCCCAGGGTGGGCCAGATGGGGTCAAGACAGAGAAAAGAGCCAAAAGGGAAAGGCCAGAGCAGTGGAAAGTGCCAGAAGGTGGCAGCCAGAGAGTGCTGAGCTGATGTTTCTCCTCTGGCTCCCATCATAGTCTCTGCCCACACAACTGGATGGAGCCCTCAGGCGCCTGTAGGAGGGGCAGGGGTGTGGGACAGAGCCTCAAGAGAGGGTGGGAGGGGCTGGGGTATGGCACGTGGCCCTCAGGGGTGGGTGGGAGGGGCTGGGGTGTGGGGCAGGGGCCTCAGGGGCCGGTGGGAGGGGCTGGGGCACTGGGCAAAGGTATCTTTGGCTTTCTCCCAGGAATGAGTGCGTTTCTGGGGAGTCCATCCTACTTTTCTCGAAGCACACCGCCTGTCTTTCCCTTCCCACCACGAATCCATGCAGCACAGGCCCTCGCCATGTATGGCTATCTGATCGTTAACCCAGAAACTTGGTCTGGCAAAAGAACACACACTAGACAGGGGCTGCGGGCTCCCTGAAAGTGCATGCAGATGCCATGACTGTGTGGGGGCCTTTGGGGGGCAGGGGACATGGATTCTGATTCCCAGAGGGCTGTGACCCGCAAAATCTCCCCAACCACCAGGCTTCCCTGCAGAGGCAGATCCCGCTGAGAGGTGTGCCTGGAGGGGGCAGGGGAGGGGCAGGCCCCGGCAGCACAGGGGAGGGGCAGGGCCCCGCAGGCCCCCCGGGGTTCGCAGTGGACATCGAGGAGAGGACTGTGTGCTGCCCTTAGGGCAGGGTGGCAGCTCTCATGGGCCTCCCAGCCTGTGTCCCCCTCCCAGTGCCCTCTCCCCTGCTCTGGCCCACGACGCCGGGCACAATCTTGCCCAATCTCCACTCCCCAGGCCGGCGCAGGTGCGCTTCCTCAGGGAGCCCCAACCCCGCCGCGGACGCCCTCCAGCCCGTAACGTCCACCTGTGGCCTGCGCGCCCTCCAGGGCGGCCGCCCCCGACAGCAGCGGGCACCCCCGATGGCCGTGCTCACCTCCAGATGGTGCAGGTGAAGTGCTGGTGGTCTTCGCTAGTCCCCAGACTCATCTGCCACTGCTGGGGAGAGAAGGCAGACCCAGGTCAGTCGGGACAGCTAGCCCCCCACAGGCTCTGGCTGTTACCCCCATTCTGCAAAGCCTCTTCCGCGCCTCCCAACGTGGGCTGCCCACACTCTGCTCAGGACTGGCCCTTTCAGCGTGGCGGCTGGGTGTCTGTGCCAGAGGTCCTTGCCCATCCTTGCCACATGACGACATCCCTCCTGAGGTCCAGCCCTGTCCAGCCCCAAATTTGAGAGCCGCGAATGGCCCTTAGCCAGGGGGACGGGAGTCAGGCAGAGCCTGTCACTAACACGCTGCGTGGGGAACGCCCCAGGTCCCAGTGGGGCTGTGACGGGTGCGAGCAAAATGAAAACCACAGGCCCTCAGAAGAGGGAGGGGTGGGAAGGGCGGAAAGGACCGCGGGGGTCCTCATGCGTGCGCAACCAGGAAAAAGGTTTGAGAGAAGGGAGGGAAGACACCCCAGGAACCCCACTTCAGGGCAGCTTTCCCAGACACCACGCACAGTGTCCAGGGCTATTCACAGACTAAGGGGACGGAGCCCGAGTCCATGAGCCTGGGGCTGTGGAATCTACGAGAAGCCACGCAGCAGGGCCCCGCAGCTGAGAGATGGGAACGAGGGAGCCCTGCTCGTGCCCTGCAGAACCCAGGCGGGCGCGTGGCTCAGTGGCCAGCGCTGGCCTAGCGTGTGAGGCCCCAGCTCCACCCCCAGCACCACAAGCAGAAAAAGCAGGTCGGGTGCGGTGGCGCACACCTGTCCTCCCAGCACGTGGGAGGATTGCAGGTTGGAGGCCAGTCTTGGCAACTTAGTGAGACCTGGTCCCAAATAAAACATAAAAAGGGTTTAGCTCAGAGGTAAACACACTTGTAGTCCCAGCTACTACCGTGGAGGCTGAGGCAGGAGGACCACTTGAGCACAGAAATTCCAGGCTAGCCTGGGCATGACAGGGAGACCCCACCTCAAAAGCACCTCCTGATTCTGTTTTTGGTACTGGGTTACTGAAGCTGGCCTCAAACCTGCGATCCTCCTGTCTCAACCTCCTGAGTACTGGGAGTACAGGCGTACGCTACCATGCCCGGCTCCCCTAATTTTTTCATGGCCTCTGAACACCTGGCCAAATGACAATGCGAACCCCTGGTGGTGTCCCCGACTGCCCCAGGCAACTGTCACTAGTAAGATGAGAGTTGACAGCCCTCTCCCAGGAGTCGCGGTGGACTCTGATTCCTGGCACTCCTGGTGTGATGTGGACCTTCGCCATCACTAGAAGCAAGGCCATTTCCAGGCCAATTAGAAGGGGGGTAAATGGTCACTCAGATGTGTTTTGCCTGCAAGCACAAATGTGGGAACCAAACATTCCCACATGACGAGGGTAGTGCCAGGCCAGGCCAGCCAAAGACAGATTTTTTTTTCTATTTCAAAACACCTGTCCACGGTCTCTCAGCCTCTGGGTACCTCAATTTTATCCTGTGAAACAGTGCTCAGAAGATTTTACACAAGCCCGGTGTGGTGGCGCATGCTTGTCATCCCAGTACTTGGGAGGTTGAGATAGGAGGATCGCAGGTTCACGGCCAGCCTCAGCTACTTAGTGAGACCCTGTTTCAAAATAAGAAATAAAATAGGGCTGGGGGTGTAGCTCAGAGGTAGAATGCCCCTGGGTTCAATCCCCGGCACAAAAAAAAAAAAAAGATTTTACACAGCTATTAAAAGGTTCTTGAGGATGAGCCAAATACTGAAGCATTTTAAAAAACTCAATAGTCAGGTGCAGGGGCGCACACCTGTCATCCTAGTACTTGGGAGGCTGAGACAGAGGATTGCAGGTTTGAGGCCAGCCTTAGTAACTTAGCGAGACCCTCAGCAACTCAGTGAGACCCTATTTCAAAATAAAAAATAAAAAGGGGTGGGGGTGTAGCTCAGAGGTAGAACGGCCCTGGGTTCAATCCCCAGTTCCACATACATACAAAAAAGAAAAAAAGGAAAGATGAAAGCGGACGGGAAAAGAGGATTATTACTGTAGACACCAGGGAAAGCGTATCTTTCCCTGCGCGCCCCGAATTCAGAACAATCCACGGTCCTATGATCTGTACCGCAGGGATGGAGGCTACCTGGGCCAGACCTGGGTGCCAGCAGGCCGGGTCCTCCTCTCCGGGATGGAAAAGCACAGAAATGGTAAGAGCGGGCCCCCCCACACCAGCACTGTGGACACAGTGCCATTAAAAAAAAAATGCCTGGGAAGTAGAGCACTTGCCTAGCGTGTGAGGCCCTGGGTTTAGTCCCCAGCACTTCAAAGAAAGGGGGTGTTTATGTCTTTTGTGTTTGTTTATACTGGAGGTTGAACTCAGGGACATTCTACCTCTGGGCTGCACCCCCGACCCTATTTTACTTTATTTTTATTTATTTATTTTTTTGCAGTACCGGGGATTGAACCCAGGGGTATTCTACCTCCGAGCTACACCCCCGGCCCTATTTTTTATTCTTTATTTTGAAACAGGGTCTCACTAAGTTGCGGAGGGCCTCACTAAGTAGCTGAGACTGGCCCCGAACCCGGATCCCCCTGTCTCAGCCTCCCAAGTGCTGGGATTATAAGCGTGTGCCACCACGCCCAGCTTCCTATTTTACTTTTTATTTTGAAACAGGGTCTTACTGAGTTGCAGAGGGCCTCACTAAGTAGCCGAGACTGGCTGAGAAACTGTGGCCCGCCTGTCTCAGCCTCCCAAGCCCTGGGATGACAGGCGTGTGCCACCACTCCCGGCTGTCATCACTATTTAACAGGAACACTCTTTCTACGAGCTAGGCAAGAATAGCTCAATGAGCGTAAGCTGAGGCCCGGATGACCCAACGGAAGTGTCCCCTGGGAGAGTGTCGGCGTGTGAACAACTCACCTCATTGGTCCCTCCTTGAGAAGCATATGTGAACATACAAGTGTATTTATCCTAGAGAAAAAAAAGAAAAAAACAAAAGGCTTGGTAGGAGACAATCTGGCTGATATCCCTGGAGACCAGCCCTGCAAGGCCTGGCAGTGCTGCCGCTTGGAACTGTTCTGCGGGCCTCCCTTCAACCACAGCTCTGGGGACAAACCACTGACGCGGGCTTCCCGCTACCCTCCAGCAACCACACGGAAAGGGACAGCTGGGGACTCTGGGCAAGTGCAAACTGAGCTTCTACTTCCCCTTCTGTAACGTAGGCCTAGCAGAGAGAGAGCTTGTCATGGTACTGGGTTATAAGGAAGTACTCAACGGGGTGTAGTGGCGCACGCCTGTAATCCCAGTACTTGGAAGGCTGAGACAGGAGGATCAAGGTTTGGGGACAGCCTCAGCAAGCAGTGGGATTCTCATCAACCTAGCCAGACCCCATTTCAAAATAAAAATAAAATAGGGTTGGGGGTGTAGCTCGGAGGCAGAATGCCCCTGGGTTCAATTCCCAGTATTGAAAAAAAGAAAAGAGACCGGGCGTGGTGGTACACGCTTGTAATCCCAGTACTTTGGAAGGCGGAGACCGGAGGATCCGGTTCGTGGCCAGCCTCAGCTCTCTCTCTCCCTCTCCTTAGTGAGGCCCTCCGCAACTTTGTGAGACCCGGTTTCAAAATAAAGTATAAAAGCCGGGCGTGGTGGCGCACGCTTGTAATCCCAGTACTTTGGGAGGCGGAGACTGGAGGATCCGGGTTCGCGGCCAGCCTCAGCTCGCTCGCTCTCTCCCTGTCTCTCTCTCTCTCTCCTTAGTGAGGCCCTCCGCAACTTCGTGAGACCCAATTTCAAAATAAAGTGTAAAAAATAGGGCCGGGGGTGTAGCGCGGAGGTAGAACACCCCTGCATTCAATCCCCGGTACCGCAAAAAAAGAAAAGAAAAGAAAAAGGCTGGATGTGGTGACACATGCCTGTAATCCCAGTATTTGGGAGGCTGAGACAGGAGGATCCCAGGTTCCCCGCCAGCCTCAGCAACTTAGTAAGGTCATCTGCAACTTAGTGAGACCTTATTTCAAAATAAAAGAATAAAATCGGGCGGGAGGGAGGGTATAGATTGGAGGTAGAATGCCCCTGGTTCCATCCCCAGTACTACAAAAAAAAAAAAAAAGAGAAGTACTCAACAAATTTATTTTTTGTGTATGGTCCTGAGGATTGAATCCAGGGGGCTAAATCGTATCTATTATCCAGCCATTATAGGCAGGATAATAGAAAGGGGGAGAAGCCGAGCGAGAAAGAGACTTTTGTCAGCAGCTGGGGACAGAGTTGGGCTCCATCCATCCAGGCGGGTGAGGAGGCCTGCAGGTGAGGAGGCCTGCGGGTGAGGAGGCCTGCGGGTGAGGAGGCCCGCAGGTGAGGAGGCCCGCAGGTGAGGAGGGCCAGGCCTCACGTCCTCCGCGACACCTGTGCAGGGCCTTGGCCACGGAAGGGGTCCCGCGTCCTCCCGCGCTCGCCACTCCCCGTCCCCACCTCGGGGTCCCGAGCGGCCCGGACGCCCTGGGCGGGTGACAGGTGGCCACGCCCCCTAGAGCCGCCATTCCCCCCCACGCAGGACCCGCCCCGCCCCACCGATCGGCGCC
>PVJS01024056.1:0-29013 GCA_004027185.1 Glis glis
GGCCGCGAACCTGTGACCCTCCTATCTCAGCCTCCCAAGTCCTGGGATTACAAGTGTGTGCCACCATGCCCGGCACAAGTCCAGCACTTTTTTTTTTTTTTTTTTTTTTGCGGTACTGGGCATTGAACCCAGGGGCATTCTACCTCCGAGCTACACCCCCAGCCCTATTTTTTTATTCTTTATTTTGAAACAGGGTCTCACTGAGTTGCAGAGGGCCTCACTAAGTAGCTGAGGCTGGCTGCGAACCCGGATCCTCCTGTCTCAGCCTCCCAAGTACTGGGATTACAAGTGTGCACCACCACACCCAGCTGAGTCCAGCACTTTAGATCTGTGTTGCCTACTTGGTTCCCTTAACCTGTCCTCTGAGGAAGTACTTGCTTTGTTACCTCATTTTGGTTAAGCCAATATAAAATCTAATTTTAGCATTCCTGGGATGATTTAGGCAAGCTTCAGAAAAGAAGCCAAAAGCAAGTGAAACAGGGTCTTACTAAATTGCCGAAGGCCTTGCTAAATTGCTGAGACTAGTGGCAAATCTGTGATCCTCCTGTCTCAGCCTTCTGAGTACTGGGATTACAGAAGTGCGCCACCACACCTGGCCTTATCTTTGAATTTTTAAGCCATTTAAAATATCAGTCAGGCTGGGCTTGGTGGCACACGCTTGTAATCCCAGTATTTGGGAGGGAGAGACCGAGGATCCAGGTTCACAGCCAGCCTCAGCTACTTAGTGAGGCCCTCTGCAACTTTGTGAGACCCGGTTTCAAAATAAAGTATAAAAAATAGGGCCGGGGGTGTAGCTCCGAGGTAAAATGCCCCTGGGTTCAATCCCCGGTACCGCAAAAAAAAAAAAAAAAAAAAAATCAGTCAGCTTGGTGAGTTGGCATACACCTGTAATCTCAGTACTTGGGAGGCTGAGACAGGAGGATCGAAGGTTTGAGGCCAGCCTCAACAATTTAGTAAGACTTTTAACAACTTAGCAGGACCCTGTTTGAAAATTAAAAAAAAAAAGGGTGGGTGCATGAGGACTGAAGGTATAGCTCAGAGGTAGAATGCCCCTGAGTTCAACTCCTAGTACCCCCCGATCAGTGAATATAAGTGATTTTTCTTGAGTACCCACATATCTTTATTTATTTATTTATTTATTTATTTATTTATTTATTTTTTGTGGCTCTGGGGATTGATCCCAGGTACATTCTACCTCCAAGCTACACCCCCAGTCCTATTTTATTTTATTTATTTTTTTCTTTTTTTTTTGCAGTACCAGGGATTGAACCCAGGGGCGTTCTACCCCTGTGCTACACCCCCGGCCCTATTTTTTATACTTTATTTTGAAACCGGGTATCACGAAGTTGCGGAGGGCCTCGCTAGGTAGAGAGAGAGACAGAGGGAGAGAGAGAGAGAGCTGAGGCTGGCCGCGAACCCGGATCATCCGGTCTCCGCCTCCCAAAGTACTGGGATTACAAGTGTGCGCCACCACGCCCAGCTTCTATTTTATTTTTATTTGGAAACAGGGTCTTGCTAAGTTGCTGAGAGCCTCATTAAGTTGCTGAGGCTGGCTGCGAGCCTGCGATTCTCCTGTCTCAGCTTCCCAGGTACTGGGATTACAAGTGTGTGCCACCATGCCCAGCTATTACGTATCTTATAATCGGACTTTTTTTTTTTTTACAGCAGTACTACAGTGTTTGGTAATCGGTAGGCACTTAATAAATGCTGTGGATGAGTAGGAATTAATAGTAGGGTTTCAAGGGTGTATCCAGTTTTACTGAAAATGAAAGAGGGCCTGGGAGTGTAGCTTAGCAGCAGAACACATGCTTAGCATGCTTAAAGCCTCTGGGGTTCAACTCCCAGCATAAAAGAAGAAAGAGAAAGAAGGAAGAATGGAGGGACAGATTTAAGTTAGGAATACCAATCTCACTGTTGTGGTAGGGTGTGCATGTCACTGTTGTTTCAGGGCAGGCATCTGTATTCCCAGTGACTCAGGAGGCTGAGGCAGGAGGACCTAAAGGCTGAGATCAGCGTGGGCAACTTAGAAAGACTCTTTCTCATAAAAAAAAAAAAGGTGGGGGGAATGTAGTTCAGTGATAGAGTGACCCTGGGTTTGATCCCCAGTACTGCAAAAAACAAAATGAAACAAAAAACCCCACAAAACCCACAAAAAACAAGTATCACTATTGTTGTGCTATAAATATCTAATGTTGTGGCCTAGATATTAGCAGCAAGGTCTTTTTTGTTTTTCTTTTTGGTAGTACTGGGGGTTGAACCCAGGGGTGCTCTACCACTGAGCTACATTCCCAGTCCTTTTTATTTTATTTTTATTTTTTAAATTTTGAGACAGGTTCTTATTAAGTTCTCACTAAGGCTCAAATTTACCATCCTCCTGCCTCAGCCTCCTGAGTCATCGGGATTACAGGCACGTGCCACTGAGCCTGGCAGCAAGGTCATATTTTGATACTTCCACCAGAGATAATTTGGGGGGAGGTGGCTTTTCTCACCCCTCTGTACAGAAGGATTTTTTTCTTTTATGTCACAGAAAAGAATTTTACTTAGCTATTTTAATTTTTTGCTCTGCTAGTTGAAATTAATGTATTTGGGACAAATTTGTTAAGTTTGTGTCTAAATGTGATTGTGGGAATTCAGAATATGGTTGAAAATAGTGAATATTAGATTCTGTAATTTTTGTCAGTCTAATTCAGAAATGAGAAAAGAATGCTATTGAGGAAATTCTATATGATTGCTTAGTAAATGAATGACAGAGATAAGACAGGGACTTCAGCATTTCCTGAATTCAGCCATGTTCTCAGTAGCTTATAGTCTCCTTGATAATATTGTACCCATAACCATTTATATGGTAGATGCTTTCAGGTTTTATCATTTGCACAAAGGGAGTATGTCCAGGGGTTTTTGGCCATGCATGCTTATCTATAAATGATCTAACCCAGTGCTCTTGTAACTGTTCCTTTCAAGTACTCCCAGTGTCATGGAGCAGCTTGTCACAAGCAGGACATGCCTCTGAAGATCCCTTTTCTCTCTTAAAAAAAAGGGAGAATTCTGCATTTTTTCTATAATATTTGTTTTTTTTTAACAGAAGTATATCTAATTTTACTAGACTCTTTCATTAAATTGACATTCCAGCAACTTTTCCTATTTATTCAGTGGCTTTGGTTACTCTCTTTTCCATAGCTGTACATTCCTGTGTGTACGAAGAACCCAGTTAAAGAATCCAGGAATTTAGTAGATTATGCTCCAAGCCGGGCACAGTGGCACACACCTGTAATCCCAGTACTTGGGAGGCTGAGACAGGAGGATCACAGGTTTGAGGACAGCCTCAGCAATTTAGAGAGAGTCTCAGCAACTTGGTGAAGCCTTTTTTCAAAATAAAAATGAAATAGTGCTGGGGGTGTAGCTCAGAGGTAGAATGCCCTTGGGTTCAATCCCCAGTAAAACACACATACACACACACACACACACACACACACACACACACACACACACGGAATGCTTCAAGCCGGGGCGTAGTGGCTCACACCTATAATCCTAGTATTTGGGAGACAGACTGAAGTATTATTGTAGGTTCGAGGACAGCCTCAGTAACTTAGCAAGACTCTCAGCAACCTAGCAAGACCCTGCTTCAAAATAAAAAACAAATAGAGCTGGGGGTGTAGCTCTGAGGTAGAATTCCCCTGAGTTCAATCAATCCCTAGAGAGAGATACAGAGTCAGAGCCTCCCTATACCTCTCTCTCTTTCTCCCCCCCTCCCGCCCCACGGAATGTTCCTTTCCAAGAATGCTGTACCTTTCCATTGTAAGGAACAGGTATGCCATCTTCCAGTAGCCCTGGATTTGCTATGCCACCAGAGCAAAGATTTTACAAGTTTCATCATAATTTTGGAATGAATAACGGACTTAAATAGTTTTTAATGCCTTTTGTCTTGTGCACCTGTTGCCTTCTTTTTTCTCTTTGAATATTTTTCTGACTCCTAACTTTTATCAGGCCCTCCACAACTTGGCTGCCTTGGAGTGCTTCTGCATACTTGCTTTTATGTTTCATTTAGAAAAGAATTCATGTAAGCCGGGTGTGTTAGCGCATGCTTGTAATCCCAGTTCTTGGGAGGCTGAGACCGAAGGATTCAGTCAAGGCCAGCCTCAGCAATTTAGCAAGACTCTCAGCAACCTAGTGAAACCCCCTTCCTTCCTTCCTTCCTTCCTTCCTTCCTTCCTTCCTTCCTTCCTTCCTTCCTTCCTTCCCTCCCTCCCTCCCCCCCCCTCTCACCCACCCCCAGGGACATTGTACCTCTGAGCTACATCTCCAGCCCTATTTTATTTTTATTTTGGAACAGGGTCTCACTAGGTTGATGAGATTCTCACTACTTGTTGAGGCTATCCTTGAACCTGCGATACTCCTGTCTTAGCCTCCCAAGTACTGGGATTACAGGTGTGTGTCACCATGCCTGGCTGTGTGACCCTTTTTCTAAATAAAAAATAAAAAGGGCTAGGGGTGTAACTTGGAGGTATAATGCCTCTGGGTTTCTATCCACAGTACCAAAAAAAAAAAAAAAAAAAGAAGAATTCAGGTAGTTTCTTGGTAAATTTTGGGCAAATTCTGACATTCAAGTTTATTTTTTGACACAATGTTTAGGTCCTGGGAAAATTGCTTCAATGGGCATTGCCTCATTTGCCAGATCAGTGTTTTAGAGCACACCTATTATATTTGGTCAATGAATTTTTTTGGCTAAGCACACATTCTAGTTATTGGAGAATTTTAAAATATTCTTCTTATTTTGGGTGGGGGGCATTCTACCTCTGAACTACACTCCAAGAACTTTTTATCTTGATTTTTATTTTGAAATAGGGTCTCACTAAGTTGCTGAGAATTTTAAGTTGCTGAGGTTGGCCTTGAACCTGTGATCCTCCTGTTTCAACCTCCAATAAACTGGGATTACAGGTAATGGGGATTGAACCCAGGGGCATTATACGTCCAAGCTATACCCCCAGTCCTATTTTTTATTTTTATTTTTGAAACAGGGTCTCCCTAGGTTGATGAGAGTCTCACTACTTGCTGAGGCTGTCCTCGAACCTGGGATCCTTCTGTATCAGCCTCCCAAGTACTGGGATTACAGGCATGCACCACCATGCTTAGCTTGCTATACATTTTTATAATAATTATTTACAATTTTTTTCAAGTGCCTTAAATTGTTTAGTCTTACTGAAAGTTTGTGGCCTCCATTTTTTTGTGTGTGTGGTATTGGGGATTGAATCCAGGGGTACTCTACCTCTGAGCGACATCCCCAGCTCTATTTTAATTATTATTATTCTTATTATTTTTTGTGGTACTGGGATTGAACCCAGGGGCATTCTACCTGTGAGCCATACCCTCCAGCCCGATTTTAATTTTTATTTTGAAACAGGGTCTCACTAGGTTGATGAGTGTCTCACTACTTGCTGAGGCTGTCTTTGAACCTGTGATCCTCCTGTCTCAGCCTCCCAAGTACTGGGATTATAGGCATGTGCCACTACGCCCTGCTTAATTTTTATGTTGAAACAGGGTCTCACTAGGTTGCTGAGGCTGGCCTGAAACCTGTGATCCTCCTGTCTCAGCCTCCTAAATACTGGGATTACATGTATGCGTCACCATGCCTGGCTTGAGGCCTCTGGTTAATGGGGGGAAAAAAAGAATCTTGATTTTGGAATTTTGTAGTCATTCTAATCAGTGTGAGAATTTTCTTTTACTTGCACTTGGCCAACTTTTGATACTTGTGAAACTGGGAAATAAGGTAATATTTGGGTTTTTCATGTTTTCGCCAACTAGCATGCTTCTGTTAGAAGGGAGGGGAGCAGTGGGAGAAGTGAGCCGAGGAGACGAGACCCTGATCCCAGTGTGCCCTTCAGCTTTGAGCCATGGACGGTCTCCCAGTTGAACTCTGTCGGCCTCATTTTCACACTGAAAGGATGTGGATGTTGAAGTAGATGGCCTTGCATATTCCTTTAACATCCTAAGTGCTTTATTTTGGTGGTACTGAGGATTGAACCCAGGAGCATTCTACCTCTGAGCTACACCCTCAGCCTTGTTTTATTTTAATTTTTAAATTTTGTATGGTATTGGGGATTGAACCCAGGGCCATACTACCTCCTAGTTACACCCGCAGCCTTATTTCATTTTTTTTTTTTTTGAAACAGCTAGGTTGATGAGAGTCTCACTACTTGCTGAGGCTGTCCTCAAATCTGCAATTCTCTTGTCTCAGCCTTCCAAATACTGGGATTACAAGTGTACACTACCGTACCCAGCTCTATTTTATTTTTATTTTGAAACAGGATCTCACTAAGTTGTTTAGGACTTCACCAAGTTGCTGAGGCTGGACCTGGACCTGTGATCCTCCTGCCTCAGCCTCCCAAGTACAGGAATTACAGCTGTGTCCTATCATGCCTGACTACCAAATGCTTTGATTAAAATTTCTTAACCTTGGTTCAGTTTATTCTGGCTTCTGTTTAGTAGTTAGCTGGTTAAATATTAACAGGAGAGCATGTATGAATTTCGGCTTAAAGGTTTTTTTTTTGTGGTACTGAGGATTCAACTCAGGGGCATCCTACCTCCAAGCTACACCCCCAGCCCGATTTTTTTGTTGTTGTTGTTGAAACAGGGTCTTGCTAAGTTGCAGAGGGCCTCAAGAGGTTGCTGAGGCTGGTCGAGAACCTGTGATCCTCCTGTCTCAGATTCCCAAGTACTGGGATTATAGGCGTGCGCCACCACGCCTGGCTGTTTAATTCGTATTTTAGCCTTTCAATTTTAGAACTATGGAAAATAGCTTTACTCACTAATAGCAATAGTTAGATTTATGAGATAGTTACAATTATTATCTTCATTTTACAGAGCAGAACAAGTACCTTGTCCAGCTGGTAAGTGATGAAGACATGATTAAAAGCTGGGACAAATAAATAAATAAATGTACACAAGCAAACATTAAAAAAAAAAGCTGGGGCTACCCTGTAGTCTATGCTCTAAATTATTACACTATACCTTTTTCCTGTGTTCAGCAAATTCTTAGGAAGTGTCTCTTTTATGCTAGGTTCTGGTCAAGGTGCCAGGGAATCAATGGTAAATAAAATAAACTGAGTCCCTGTTCTTTTGGAACTAAATGGTCTAGGCTACAG
Source organism: Glis glis (assembly GCA_004027185.1). Lineage (NCBI taxonomy): Eukaryota > Metazoa > Chordata > Mammalia > Rodentia > Gliridae > Glis > Glis glis. The sequence goes on from PVJS01024056.1 coordinate 7,143, forward strand.
GACTTTGTTCTGAATTAAGATACTAATTGCAAAAATTAATTGCTTTTTTTAAGTGGAAAAAAAGTAAACCCTTTTCCTTTCGAGATTAGTTTGTATTTACAAGCTCCTTATTTTGTAATAGAATATTCTATTTAGGAATTTCTAGCTTGTGAGAAGGTCTGTGGTAGAGAAGTTAGAAAGTGCTTTTTTGGAATATGTTTATTGTGTAGATAAGAGTGATAGATCTGAAATTGGAATAACCATAGTTTCTGCCTTCAAGGGCTTTCAGGCTGGCTTGGAAAGATGAAAAGTAAGACTTGTGTTTGAAAATAATCCCAGAGGAATTATAGAGAACATTTAACCAAGGGTAATGAAGAGCCAACTATTGCATTATTGTTAGGTAAAGTACATGATAATAGTGGTGTGGTGGAATGTATAAAATGAGTGGAGGTAGATTGTTGCGGAAGAATTAACAAGGAATAATGGTGAGGAGGGATGGTTCTCTTTTTCTAGTCAGAGAGAACACAGATAAAGACATCTAAAGTTGTTTGTAGGAGGGACAGAGCCTCACTAAGTAGCTGAGTCTGGCCGTGAACCTGGATCCTAAATTTAAGCCTCCCAAGTTCGGGGATTGCAAGTGTGCACCACCACGCCCAGCAGGGAAAACCTGTTTTTTCTTTTTTCTTTTGTGTTACTTGGGATTGAACCCAGGGGCATTCTACCTCTGAGCTACATTCCCAGCCCAATTTTATTTTTTATTTTTGAAACAGAATCTTCAGGGTCTTGTTTAGTTGCTGAGATTGGCCTCAAACTTGTGATTCTTCTGTCTCAGTTTCCCAAGTACTGGGATTACAGGTGTGCACCACTACGCCCGGTGGAAAATGGCTTAAATAGCTTTAAGATATTTGTGAGCCGGGTGGTGGTGTGTGTTTGTAATCCCAGTACTTGGGAGGCTGAGACAGAAGGATCACAAATTTTTGCCCAGTCTCAGCAACTTAGTGAGGCCCTCAACAACCTAGCAAGACCCTGTTTCAAAATTAAAAAAATAATAATAATAAAATAGGGCTGGGGGTGTAGCTTGGAGATAGAATGCCCCTGGGTTCAATCCCTAGCATAAAAAAAATTGTGTCCATGCTTGCTAAGTTTTGGATGCTCCTATTTATAAAAACTGATGCCTAAGCCGAAAGACATCTGGTTTTAGATGAGAATGTAAAACAGGTTGACTGGTTTAACTCCTGGCTTCTGGTTTAAGCAATCAGAGAAAGGGAAAGTTGGGAGTTTATTTTTCCTTCAAATGCATGGTTTTAAATATTAGCAGTTTCCACCTTCTAATCCACTGGAAAAATGTATTTCATAACCTTTGTTATTTGGAGCCTAATCAGTTCTGACAGTTGAGTTTTTAAGAGAACAGTAGTAAGATTATTTTGTGATGAGTGATTTTGGATATAATATTTAAGTATACATTGCAAAGGGCTTTGCCTTATTTGGTGTTTTTCATTCTGCAAATTTAGATTTCAGAATCTCGATTAGGGCTCTAGTTCGCCATCTATTGGTCTTGGAATTATGTGGTAACATGCTCTTGCTGTATTTTGTGGAATCACTATATGGAGATATATGTGTGTGTGTGTTTATTTATTTTGTAGTACCAGGGATTGAACCCAGGGGGGCTCTATCACTGAGCTACACTCCCGGTCCTCCCCCCCTTTTTTTGTTTGTTTGTTTTGAAACAGGGTCTTGCTAAATTGCCCAGGTTTGTTTTGAATTTTCAATTCTCCCATCTCAGCCTCCCAAGTACCTGGGGGATTAAAGGCCTGCTCCTCTGCACCTGGCTGTGTATTTATCTTTAAAATCAACAAAATCTTTCCCATGGTTATAGATTAAAAAGCCAACACTAAGGATCTCTTTGGGATGTGTATGCAAATATGCATACATATATATTAGTTTATTCTTTGTGTAATTTGACTTTGTGACTGTAAGGTACTTGCTTGTGATATTTGAGAACGGTGACTGTGCTCTAGAGTGAGATTTTTTTTTTTTTTAGTACAAATGGAAACTCAGAGAAACATAGATGCAGTTGCTGAAGGAGCTGGTTAGTGTAACTTTTTGGGCAGGCTAAAACTGTTTTGTAACTGCAGGGAGGCTGTTTTTTGAGAAGAAGTGACGCATAACACCGGATATTGGTTCTGGTAAACCACAAAAAAAAAAGTATTGAGCATTTTGCATCTTCTTTTTTGGTAGTAGAACGTACACTTCTCATCTGCTGAATTTTATGATTTAATTGTTGGAACCTTTTAAAAAAAGTCACTTAAATAATTTAGGTGAGTCCTAACACTGCTCATCTTTTGACAACTTAAAAGGATGGTGTAATTATATCTTGTGTAAATGGGAGACAGTATTATATCGCTGGATATATTTGTTTTTTGGTCGTTCTGGGGATTGAACCCAGGGATATTTTACCTCTGAGCCTCACCCTTCAGCCCCATTTTACTCTTTATTTCTAAACAGAGTCTCACTAAGTTGAGAGAACCTCACTAAGTTGCTGAGGCTGGCCACGAACCTGCGATCCTCCTGTCTCAGCCTCCCAAGTTCTGGGATTACGAGTGTGCGCCACCACACCCGGTTGCTGGATTTTTTTTTAAATCTAGAAAAAGTTTAATTATATTAAGACCCTATTTTGGGAAAGGAATAAATACCGTACTGACAAACTGGTCATGACAAATAAGGTGCCAGCACATTAAACCAACTCTGGCAGGAAAAGTGGGAAGTTTGCTTTTTGTCGTGAGATAGGTTTCTCTGTGGAGTTCTTTGTTAAACTTTTCGCATAGCACTGAACTTCCATTTGGTGGCGGCAGGAAGCATAAATGCTCATTGTGTAATGCCTTTTGCCTGTTTTGGCGGATCTGCCAAACCGTGACACCCAAAACAAGAAGCGTGCTTTTTAACGGAAACTACAGTTCCCAGCGGGCCCGGCGCCGGCGGGCCATGGCTCCCCGGCTCCCGGCTGCCCCTGCCCGGGCTGGCCCGGCGTGGGCCCTGGCTCGCGCCTGCGCAGCGCGTGCGCTTTTTTTTTTTTTTTTTTTTTTTTTTTTTTTTGCTGTGGCGGCTGCGGAGCTCCACGCTCGGGCGAGTGCCCAGCGGTGCTGCAGTACACGGAAGCAGGCTCTAGGACAAAGGGCGGGAGGCAGAAGCCGCTCCCCTGGCCAGGGAGCTTCCTGCCCGATGCAGCGCAGGGCTGGCCCCGGGACAGGCCGGCAGCGGCGGCCTTAGCCCTCCACTACACAGTGCACACAGTTCCTCGCCCACGTCCTCGCGCTCCGCCGCGCCAGCCGCCCTGCCCCTCATAGCCGGCGCGCGGCACCGCCGGCCCAGCGCCGAGGGAATGTGACGGCGACAGCGCCTCAGGTCAGCCTCACCTCGGCGGGAGCCAGGGCCCCGGGCGCTCCGCCTGCCGCAGTGCCGCGTGCCGCCGCCGCACATCCCGGGCGGTGGGCCCGCGCCGCGGCTGCCGCAGATCGAGGTGCAGAAGCGGCGGCCGCGGCGAGGAGCCATGACTGAGGCGGCGGCGGCCGCGCCTCCTGGCGGCCCGCGGGGGCGGCGCGGCGGGCGCCCCCTGGCGGCGCGCCGGGGCGGAGCGGCCCTTCGCAGCCGCAGCCGCAGCCGGCGGAGGCGCTGCTGTCCCTCCTCCCCGTGTCCCCGGCGCTCGCCCGCTCGCTCGCTCGCTCCATTCTCCCTCCGCTTCAGATTAAAGGGGGGGAGGGAAAAGGAGCTCGGCCGCCATTTTCCCAGCGCCGCCGCCACCGCCGCCACCGCTCGCCGAGCCGGGGGAGAAGCGAGCACCGCAGCGGAGCCGACTCGTCTCGCCGCGGCGGCGCGGGGGGCGGCCGGAGCGCGCTCCCCGGCCCAGAAGAGGCGCCCAGGGGTGGCGGCCGGGTGCGGGCTCGGGCTGCAGACGGCGGCGCTTGTTTGTGCGGGGCGGGGGGGCGGCTTCACCCTCTGCCCCCGCCCGCGCGCCGCCCGCCCGCCGCCCGGCCGCGCTGCGGCCCCGGCCGTGCCCAGGCCCGTCGGAGCGGAGCCAGGCCGGAGCCGGGCCCGAGAAGAAAAGCGGCCGCTCCCTGCCGCCGCCGCCGCCGCCGCCGCCTTCCCCTCCCCCTCCGCCTCGCCCCCCCGCCCGGAAAGTCAGGGCGGCTCCGGGCGCCGGGGGGGAGGAGAGCGGCGGCCCCGCCGAGCCGCCCGCGCCCCCGCCCGCCGCCCGCGGCGCCCAGGCCGGGGGGCTGTTTGCAAACTGCGCCCATTTTGTGGGGCCGAATCCGCCCGGGCTACGCTCCTCCATCACGTGGTAGGTGCTGCTGCTGCTCCTCTCCTCCTCCTCCCGCTGCCCTTTCTCCTTCTCCTCGCTCTCCCCGTGGCTCCCATTTCTCCCTCTCTTTGTTAGTTGTAACTAGAAAGGCAGGGCAGGGGAGGAAAAATCCCCGGAACTTTAAATGGCCTCTCCGGGCTTCCCCGCTGCGGGTCCGGGCTGGGAGTCGCCCCAAGGGCGGGGGTGTGCGGGGGCCCTTCCCCACCAGCTGCCGCCTCGTTCGCTGGGCTTTCCTTTGGCGTTCTATTTAAAAAGGCGGCCTGAAGAACATGGTTTATTCCCGTAAAGGAAAAAAAACCAAACCCCAAACAAACTCTGGCTCTCGCCTTGAACTTCTCTTGACTGCAAAAGGCCTTTATTTGCTTGAACACACATCTTGCGCGTTTCACGGTTTGTATCCCAACTCTTGATTGTTTCATTTATTTATTATTTTTGTTGCCTGCAAATTGAGGTCACTTACGTTTTCAGATCTAGTCCCCCTTAGGCGGACGTGTTTGGTTTCTTTCTTTTGTTTATTTTTTTAAACTAAAGAGGAAGAGGCATTTATTTGCTTTTAAGTGAGTTGGAATCCTAATGTCTTTTGGGGGGCCTGTTTTCCGGCTGACGGTCTTTCGGTTCTCAGCAAATAGTTGTTTTCCATATGATAAACAGCCCTACTCCCATGTATTACTTAAAAATTCTTTTGTTTTCCAATGTTGAAATTCCAATCTGGATTTTTTGAGAAACACGTTACTTAACTATTGCTTATTGATTGCCTTAGGGGAGAAGGGGTGACATGATGGCGCCACTTTAAATTGCTCTCTTTCCTCCTCTGTTTCCCCCCTTTATCCTGGAGGTCACTGGAGCATTTTCCGTGACCTATTAATAAAACTGCACTTGAGGGTGTTAGCAGTACAACTCGTAGGGGCCAGAGTTTGGCACCTCAAGGGTCGGGAGACCCGAATTCCGCGGTCCCCAAAGTTCCGAGAAATCTCGCTAGTCCTTCAACCTCGTCTCCCCTCCATTCACAATCCTGGTGTTGCCATCTCCTTTGTCACGTGGCTAGCAATCATTGTGTTTTTTTGTTTGTTTTGGGGTGTATGTTTATATTTTAAATTGTAGCTCAGAGGAACCTTCTCCGTCCCGATTGGAGAGAGCAAAATGTTTTAGTTTTTTTCAGTTGCAGAGTCGGAGAGCATTTTAAAATAAACGATAAAATTACATAATCTTTGCCTTGCATAATCATGATATAGTTATAGATTGTTACTGAACTCCGTTTCAAAAGTACTGTGAAGCATGGAAAGTACTACATTAGAATGTTTTCCACTTCTCAGAATGTTGTGTAGTTTTTTTTTTTTCCTCAGCTTTTTTGGGTCATTTAAAGTACCACTATTTACAAAGGCTTAAGTGGGTGTGTTTCCCCTCCCCCTCTTCTATAGGCTGTGCTTAGTTCCTTTTCTTACGTGCTGTCCTACCAATTTAGAAAATCTCAATTGTCTGCAGGCATTGTCAGTTAAGACTTTTTTCCTCCTAACAAGGGTGGATACTTTTTAGTAATAGTTTTTTTTTTTTACCTTAGCGTATTTAATATTTCTGTTGCAGTTTCGATCCAAAGATTTTTTTTTTTTTTGCTTTTAATCCTGTAGCTTTAGAAGAGTGTTATTTTGTTACTTCAGTTTTCCCCGATTGGGTTAATTTTTACTATAAAATACAAAGTATATTTTTCGTTCTTTCCATACAGGTTACCAGACACTTTTTCAATTAAATCTGTTGAGTTAAACTTTTTTGCAAATATGAAATAATAGTGACTCTTGAGTATGCATTGATCTGTTTCCTCTTAAGTATGTTTTCAATGATTTGGGCCATTTTCTTTGCTAACAGTTACATCATGTCATGTGATATGTGCAGTGTGATGTGTAGTTCTAAAAATAAGGCAAGGTAAAAATGCTCGTCCCTTGGGAATTTAAAAAATGTGTTATAAATGTGAGGTAACTATCCTCAGTCATGGAATTCTGAATTGTATTTCCGCTAGGTTTATCCAACAAAGTATACAACTCCTTTGATTTTTAGCATACTTGATATATTTGTTAGTGATCTCATAATTTGAGGTGGTTGACTTTGTTTCTCAAGTGTGAGTTACTTGGATGGAAACATTAAATGTTACAAAGGTCTGTATTCTGGTGAAGATAGTCGACTCTGATAACTGCTTCAATTAAATATACATGAAATAAGTATTTGTGATTTGTGACTGTACACAATTAAGAGTGATCAGTTAAGTATTTTTAGAGCTTTTGTGGTTTTTTTTTGGTCTTTCCACCTATATGAATCTATGGAAGAGAAATACTGAAACTCATTTCTGCATCTTTCCTGAAAGCCTTATTCAGAACATGAGTATTTGACTTTAGTGCTTTACCACAGTGATATATTTGCCTGCTTTTCTTTCTTTCTGCCTACACATAATATTTCTATGGTGAAACTTGCAGAGCACTCTGTTAGGTGACTTACCATTATCCTGTTTAAGAAAATTCTGGAAGCTAAAAAATGAGTAAGCCTTAGTTCACTTTTATCAAGGTGAGAAGAAAGGAAAATAACTATAGTCCATTTTTTCCTTAAAACATTGCCAAAACAGTTCCATCTCTCGTAATGCTACACTATGACCAGTGTCTGTGTATCTGGATTTTACTGATTTGACCAGAGAGTTTAATCGTATTTTTAAGTGAATAACAGGTTCTGTTTGATATAACCCGATTCATGTAATCTGTAAACATAGGGCCTTTGTGGTTAGTGATGCTTGAGAAAGTATTTTAGTATTGAGTAGTTCTAGTTAGGCCTTTTGTGAATAAAGCTTAATTACCTTGTTATATTAGAAAAGCAATTTCTAAAATATTCTTAAAACCATCAAACTAATTCATACCAGATTCTCAAAACAATAATTGTAGGGAAAAGCTGCATTTAAATAGTAATGCTCATTTTTATATTTGTCTTCTTTTGTTGGGGGTTTAGTAGGTGCTAGTTTTTCCTTCTTGGTGAGGTCATTAAGACACAGAAACTAAGTGTCTTTCTTTCTGGAAAGATGTATATATTTTTTAAATTTATTGATCTCTCCCTTCCCCCAAGGACCTCTCCATTCCCTTGAGTTGAGTCTAGAGGGGAAGGAATAGTATAGACCAAGTTATGTGATAATGATAACTAGTAGTTTCCCTCCCAAATGTACATTCTGGTCTTTTCTTGTGACCCACAATTTTCCCCTCAATCTGCAAGTAACACCCAAGGGTATCACTTATCTCCTATCTCTATTCTGGTAGCCTTCAAATGTTGGTGACCTCTAGTACAGTGGGGTATTTGTTTTTTCTAACTCATACTGTCTTTTATGACCATATTGTGCTTCACCTGAATTTTATTTTATTTTTTGGTACTGGGGATGGAACCCAGGAGCTTTCTGCCTCAGGGCTATCCTCCCAGACCTATTTTATTTATTTATTTTTATTTGGAAACAGGGTCTCTCTAAGTTGCTGAGGCTGGCTTTGAACCTGTGATCCTTGTCTCTCAGCCTCCCAAGTACTGGGATTACAGGAGTGCGCCACCACGCCCGGCTTTCACCTGAATTTTGATCTTGCATTTCTGGGAATGGGAAGTATGAATGAGAGAGTCCTACTTTGTATTATTAATTATTACACTCTGGCAGGAATATTTTTGCACAACTTTTAATATGGCCAGAGGCTAATACGCAGTTTATTAGGATAGAAACTATAATTTAAGTGTACGTCTTCAGAAGCAACATGAAGACTAAAAAACTAGTCTTAATATAGATTTCAAAAAACACAGTTAAAGTCCTATTTTAGGAAAAGGACGTGGTCCAAGTCTTCTTTGCACTGACATGGTAGGCAGGCCAGGTGTTTGGGGCTATTTTATTTGAGACACCTGCACTGAACTCTACAAAGTGAGCAAGCAGAGGACACTGATGTGAAAGTATGTTTCCTGAGACCTAGAGCAATCTAACCAATCAAGGTAGACACTTAGTTAAAATGGAGACAGAGGGCAAAGGAAGGTGCTTTAAAACTAATCACTCAGTAAATAAATGCTCTGTCATTTGTTTCTGTGTTAAGCCACGTGCATTTCTTTCAGGATGTAGGGTAAAATATATTGGAGAAAATAAGCCAATAGGTGTGTGTGATTTACCAAAAAGTTTGAGCTCCAAAAGGCTGCTGTAGATATTTTTTCTTTATGTGCTAAACTTTTCATTCTTCTTGTGGTACTGGGGATTGAACACTCAGGGCCTCTAACATGCTAGGCAAGTGTTCTACCACTAAGCCACACCCTCACCCCCCTTTTCTTGTTTTTGATAGGATAGAGGTAAACCTAAAATGCAGAGTAGGTGAAAACCAACTTCACCAAAGTAGAGAGCACAGTTAATACTTATGAAATGAAAAGCAAACTTGGGTAGTCTAAAAGAAAAATTTAAAGATTGTATATGAAGATTTTAAATCTTTATGCCAAGAGGCCCTCCATGGTGGAGGAGACGTTTAAAATTCTTGTTTCCTCATTGGGTCTCACAGTGTGGCAAATAATAGTTGTTTAGTGAAAGTTACTGCAAGCCTTGCTTTTCCAAGGTTTTAAGCCAGCTCCATAGAATTTTAGCATTTGAGTGCCCTATACTAAGGAATTATTTAGCTCTATGTTTTATTGTTGTTGACTGTGAACTTGCCTTTTTTTTTTTTTCTAGTTCTATTTTTTTGTTTTTTGCAGTACTGGGGATTGAACCCAGGGGCATTCTACCTCCGGGCTACACCCCTAGCCTTATGTTTTATTCTTTATTTTGAAACAGGGTCTCACTAAGTTGCTGAGGCTACCCGCGAACCCGGGTCCTCCAGTCTCCGCCTCCCAAGTACTGGGATTATAAGCGTGCACCACCAAGCCCGGCTTTATTTTTTAGAATTAATGTTTTTCCCCAAGGTGTTTTTGAGAGTTGGGAGACGTAAAAGTGGAGGAGGGCTGGGTGTGGTGGCGCACGCTTGTAATCCCAGTACTTGGGAGGCAGAGACCCGAGAATAAGGGTTCGCGGCCAGCCTCAGCTACTTTGTGAGGCCCTCCGCAACTTCATGAGACCTGGTTTCAAAATAAAGGATAAAAAATAGGGCCGGGGTAGACTGCCCCTGGGTTCAATCCCCAGTATCGCAAAAAAAAAAAAAGAGGTAAATTCAGTGCTGTTTTTATCTAAATGTTATCAAAAACTCTGGCTCTTGTTATTTGAACTGGGAATCCAAAATGAGATTTTACTCTGAATTTTAAGTACAGTAGGTTCTGTCCTTGTAATTGGGAAAAGTTGCCCCTCAGCTTTTAGTTCCTTTTTAAAAAGGGAGCAATTTAAGGTCAGTCTTGGTTAAATTCAATTGGAGGGGTAATATGGGGGAACAAAAAAGATTAATAACAATTTTGTTAAGATGTTAAGCCAAAAATTGCTAAGAACTGATGTCTAGGTTTTCTCCTGCCTGCTACTTGCTCTTTGGCCTTTGTGACTGCTTTATTAGCACCTCCACCAGAGGGTGTGAAGGGATAGAAGCTAAAAGGTAATTAGTGAGTGTGATGTTTGCTAGTATAGAGACTTTATAAAAATACATGGGGGGGGTGATGCAGGCCTAGCATGCTCTAGGTCCTGAATTCAGTCCCTGGCACCTCAAAAAATACTAGTCTGATGAGTTGAACTATCAGGAATGTTTCATTAAACTGTTCATATAGTACTATGGAGAGTAGAGGATGTTTGAAGACATTAAGAATATATGTGGTAAAAACAGGACTGCAGTTTATGTTGTAATTAGTGATTTATTCCTTACCACTTGTTTTTTGGGCTCTCAAGAGGATAAAAGAAGGATTTAGTATTAACTTTTTTTTTTTTGTAGTGTCCAGGTATTGAACCCTGGGCTTTCACACATACTAGGCAAGCACTTTCCCACTGAACTACATCCCCAACCCCAGTATTAACTTTTAACATTTTCCTGGCATTGGGAAAAGTATTTTAATCATTAATTCAATGTAAAGGGATAAGGTAGGTTTCTTTGGGATCTCTGGAATTTGACTGTGAACTCCAAAGAATAACCCTTTTGTTTTGAATTGCTTAGACTCTTCAAGAAGTCCAGATTTTAGGATTGTTCAGAAGCACTTGTATCATTAGACTTAGTTAGAGAAAAAAGTGTACTTTTTTCTTTTTGTGGTACTGGAGATTGAACCCAGGGGCATTCTACCTCCAAGCTACACCCCAACCCTATTTTTTAATTTTTATTTTGAAATAGGGTCTTGCTAAATTGATGAGAGTCTCACTTGAGTTGCTGAGGCTGTCCTCGAACCTACCATCCTCCTGTCTCAGTCTCCCAAGTACTGGGATTATAGGTGTGCACCACCACACCTGGCTTCTCTCTGCCTTTTGTGATGACTGGTAGGAAATTGAGTTCAGGGATAGGATAGAAATAAACACCATTATGAATACTTTGCTATGTATAGTCATCCTTCAAAAACAAAATGTCTGTTTCTGTATGCGTATATAGAGTAACCACAGATGGGGTCATACTTTCTATGTGGCTTGATCTTTTGAAAATTTTGGTTTTATTTTTTGGTATTAACAGTTTTTCAGTGAAAGGATTTTGCATATGTCTTTGTATACCCATGAGAATATATCTGTTGAATAGATACCCATTGTAGCAACTGCTAGGTAAAAGTTTGAGTAGTTGCATTTAACACTTGATAGATACTGGCTTCAAAATGCTATATAGCCAAATTTGGTAGTTTAAAAAGTATAGTTAACTTTGACGCCGGGCATGGTAGTGCAGGCTTGTAATCCCAGTACTTGGGAGCCTGAAACAGGAGGATTGCAGGTTCAAGGACAGTCTCAGCAAGTAGTGAGACCCTCATCAACCTAGCAAGACCTTATTTCAAAATAAAAATAAAATAGAGCTGGGGATGTAGCTCAGAGGTATAATGCCCCTAGATTCAATCCCTAGAGACACACACACACACACACACACACACACAACACACACACACACACACACACACACACACACACACCAAAAAAGGGGGGGGGATTACCAATCTAGGTACAGGAGCTTGGCCATGTAAATGACTACATCATGAGGTGGATGAGGTCTGTCCTAGATTCAGTTGATACCTGCTTCTTGTTAGATTGTTGTCACCTCATGATCAGACATTCCCATTAGCGTTCTAATGGATCTTCCTCCGATTCATTTGGCTCAAAATGCACAGATTAGTTAACATGTATTAGTCTACTCTGCTAGGCACTGTGCTGCATGTGGGGGATAGAGATAAAATGAACCCTAACTCTCCATTTAAGATGGTCTAGCCTGGGGTGGTGGCACATGCCTATAATCCCAGGTTGAGGCCAGCCTCCACAACTTAAGACCCTGTTTCAAAATAAAAATAAAATAGAGCAGGAGGTGGAGGCGCATGCCTGTAAGTCCAGTATTTGGGAGGCTGAGAGAAGAGGATTGCAGTGCAGATTTGAGGTCAGCTTCAGCAATTTAGCGAGACCCTGTTTCAAAATAAAAAATAAAAAGGGTTGGAGATGTAGCCCAGAGGTAGAATGCCCCTGGATCCCTGGAGACAATCCCCAGTACCACAAACAACAGCAACAACAAAAGTTAAAAATAAGGCTGGGGGTGTAGCTCAGAGGTAGAACCCTCTTTGGTTCAATCCCCAGTGAACTTCCCCACCCCCTGTATTTGGTGTGGGGTGTGGAGGGGACAGACAAAATTGTGAGTTTGTTTTGTACTGGCAACTGTTGTGCAGCCTGATGTGGGAGTACAAATAAGAGCCCAAAGGGAAAGACACCCCCCCACACACACAACCTGGAAGGAACTAGCTTGTAATCTTGGAGCTGAACTTTGAAAGAGTACTTTGAGAAAGGTGGAGGGACATACAAGAGACAGGAACCATACCTGAGATTCAAGTGGCTGTAGTGAAGTCAGGCTGGAGATGAGATTGAATGTTAAAAGGGAGAAAATATCTGCTGTCTCAGGAGTTTGGATTTATTCTTGCCCTAGAGGCACTGAAGTATTTTAAGGACCACACTGTAGATTTGTTTCCTTCCTCCTTTTCTCATCTAATAGGCATATGGTAGTGGACTCAAGTTTGGAGTCTTGCTGAGACAGAAAGAATAGTTAGGAGAATTATTGTAGTACATAATGAGGTTCTGAAGTAAGGCAGTGGCATTAAGGATGGAATGAATGTGCCTATCATTGTGCCTGTTGAACTCCCCTTCCCCCTTTCAGCTTTCAGAATTCAAGTCAGAATGTCCAGCACCACTACCTTGTCCCAGGATGGAAGTGCTTTTAGTCCCTGGAATCCTGACTCCACTCAGCCAAGTGTCTTCCTACGATTTTTGGGGAAGTGTGGATGTACAGATACTGTGTGGTTCAGTGCCTTTTGTGTGTGTGTGTGTGTGTGTGTGTGTGGTATCAGGGATTGAACCCAGGGGCATTCTTCCTCCAAGCTACACCCCCAGCCCTATTTTTTTTCCTTATTTTGAAACAGGGTCTGGGTAAGTTGTGCAGGGCCTCACAAGTTGTTGAGGCTGGCCGCGAACCTGCGATCTTCCTGTCTCTACCTCCCAATTACTGGGATTACAAGTGTGCGCCACCACGCCCGGCTCAGGGTCTTATTTTTAAGCTTCTTGAGCATGTGGGTCAGTGTCTTCATGAAGTGAGAGTTGCCCCCCTCCCCCCATCAGTCAGAATGTCTTCTCAGAAACCTTTCTTGACCCCTCCAGGCAAAACAATACATTAACTGTCTACACACCTAATTTATATCTTATCATCTTTGGCATTAATAAAATTTTGTAATTCTTAGTGCTTCCAATATAGAGTTTTTTATAGCCTTTTTGTGATGTGTCTGGCATTAGTAGATATTTAAATGAGATATTTATGGTAAAAAATACATCATAGCCAGGCATGGTGGCGCACACTACTTGGGAGGCTGAGATAGGAGGATTGCAGGTTCAGGGCCAGCCCCAGCAACATAGCGAGACTCTCAGCAACCTAGTGAGACCCAGTTTCCAAACAAAAAATGAAAAAGGCTGGAGTTGTAGCTCGCAGGTAGAATGCCCCTTGGGTTCAATCCCCAGTAAACCTTCTACCTCTTCCCCCTCCACACACACAGAAAGAGATCCTGCCTTTGCAATTTAGTAGTTGTGTGATCATGGGTAAATTAATTACAATCTCTGAGCATCATTTCCTCATCCATAAAGTGAGGGCAGTAGTGCTTACCTTACAGTATTATTGTGAAGGTTAAATAAGAGAATGTGTGGCTGACACAGTGAAAGGTCAATTAATGTTAGTGAACAGCACTCTTAATGTATATTCTAGTTATGATGCTCTCAGTAATATATAAAACTTTTTCAATTAAGAAGCTCTGTTGTCATAGAAAAATATTAGAGACTTAGGGGGTGAGATTCACATTATTTCTTCATTTTATAATAAGAATTTTGTCTTCCCCTCTCCAAATATTTCATAGTATATCTACATTTGTTTCTATGTAAAATAAATACTTTCCAAGCCGGGCGTGGTGGTGCATGCTTGTAATCCCAGTACTTGGGAGGCTGAGACCGGAGGATCCGGGTTTGCAGCCAGCCTTAGCTACTTAGTGAGGCCCTCTGCAACTTAGTGAGACCCTGTTTCAAACAAAAGAACAAAAAATAGGGCTGGGGGGTGTAGCTCAGAGGTAGAATGCCTCTGGGTTCAATCCCCAGTACTGCAAAAAAAAAACTTCCCAGTGCATTCCATAATGTAGCTTCCATTATTTTACAAATCAGTCAACACATACCTGCTCTCTTCCTCACTTTCTTTTCTTGAGAAGCTGGACATACCCCACTTGTTTCATCCAAAGTTGTCCTGTGGATCCTCTCCCAAACCCTTCCTGTTATTTTGATTGTGTTAGTTTCTAGAATAGAGTTTTTTATTCCTCTTCTTAACAATATTGTAATTTATAGTTGAAGGCCCACTTCAGGAAGTGTTGACTATTCTAGTCCAATCAGTGCTAGTAGTGCTTATGATGTACCAAGACTTAGACCAAGACTTAGATAAAGTTAGTAAGTATACAAAAGAAGGATGCTATCAAGGAATGTTGTCTTGAATGTGAATAAGTTGACAGGGACCATTCATATTATTTGAATTGAATGATAGTGACATTAAGTACACTGTACAATTTAACAGGAAGAATGTGATAATATGAAGAACCTGGAATTTTTGCAGAGGCACTCTGTATTGAAGAGTCCTGGGCCAAAAGGATTTGAGAAAGGCCTTCCAGGTAGAAGTAGCAGCGTAGGCAAAGATAATGGAGTTGGGGATCTCTGGGGAGTTCTGGATCCGTGCCACCTGTACTTACCCTGATATTATTTATTTATTTTTAGTGGTACTGAGAATTGAACCAAGAGGCATTCTACCTCTGAGCTACACCTTCAGCCGCTCTATTTTATTTTCTATTTTGAAACAGGGTCTCACTAAGTTGTGGAGGACCTCACTAAGTTGTTGAGGCTGGCTGTGAACCTGTCTCAGCCAACCAAGTACTGGCCCCTGTTGTTATTTTAAGTTTCATCTTAAAGAATTTGCACTTGTGAAAGAGGCATTAGAAATGCTAGAATTAGCCGGGCGTTGTGGCACACACTTGTAATCCCAGTACTTTGGGATCGGAGGATCCAGGTTCGCGGCCAGCCTCAGCTCTCTTTCCCTCCCTCCCCCTCTCTCTCTCTCTCTCTCTCTCTCTCTCTCTCTCTCTCTCTCCTTAGTGAGGCCCTCTGCAACTTTGTGAGACCCGGTTTCAAAATAAAGGATAAAAAAATAGGGCCGGGGATGTAGCGCGGAGGTAGAACGCCCCTGCGTTCAATCCCCGGTACTACAAAAAAAAAAAAAAAAGAAATGCTAGAATTATCAAGTGGGGAAGTGAGATGGTAAATTTGGGGCCTGAGGTACCAGAAATGAAGCTTTTAGGATAATCTAGGTGTGAGCTGATGAGGACCTGGGCTGGGTTGATCTGGATACCTTTGTGAGAAATAAATTGAAGGATTTCATCATAAAGGAGATGAAGTTATGAAGGAAAAGAGTCTTCTCTCCAGCCTTTATGAGCCATTACATTCTTGTTTATACCACATATTTGACTCTTAAGTAGACTTTAGCCTCTTCACATTTCTAGATTTAATTTTTTTTTATTGGTGGCACTAGGGATTGAAGCAAGGGGCATTCTACCTCTGAGCTACACCTCCATCGTTATTTTATTTTTTATTTTGAAAAAGGGTCTCACTAAGTTGTGGAGGGCTTCACTAAGTTGCTGAGGCTGGCCTCTAACTTGCCATCCTCCTGTCTCAAGTACTGGGATTACAAGTGTGTGCCACCACATCCAGCTTGGGTTTAATATTTGAAGACTTTGCCAGTTCTGTTACCATGACCGCCTTAGTTGGGGTTTTCATTCAGTCCTGTCTGCATTATTGCAGTAGCTTCTTCATTGGTCTTTGTGATCTAGATGCCTTTTTACTTTGTTTTAATCCACCCTCCCCAACCGGTCTTTCTAAAGCACACCCCTGATATTCGAAAAACCTGTAATGATTTTCACCTGTCTCAAGTTGGCTATTTAAGGTTGTCCATTAATGATCAGGCGTCAAACTACCTTTCTGCCTTTTTCTGTACTGCTTTCTCTATTAAGCTGGGGCATGGTGTTAAATGCCTGTAATCCCAGTAATTCCAAGGCTGAGACTGGGATCACAGATATGAGGCCTGCATGTGTTAAATTAGCGAGACCTATTTCAAAATAAAAAATAAAATAGGTCTGGGGGTGTAGCCTCAGAGGTAGAATGCTCCTGGGTTCCATCCCCAGTACCTTTTTTTTTTTTTTTTTTTGCAGTACCGGGGATGGAACCCAGGGGCGTTCTACCTCCGCGCTGCACCCCTGGCCCTATTTTTTATACTTTATTTTGAAACCGGGTCTCCCGAAGTTGCGGAGGGCCTCACTAAGTAGAGAGAGAGAGAGCTGAGGCTGGCTGTGAACCAGGATCCTCCAGTCTCCTCCTCCCAAAGTACTGGGATTACAAGCGTGCGCCACCACGCCCGGCTCCCAGTACCATTTTTAAAAGGTGCTTTTATTTCAGGAAAATTGTTCATTCATTCATTTATTTATTTTTATGGTACTGGGGATGGAACCCAGGAGCATTCTACCTCTGAGCTATACCCCCAGCCCTGTTTTATTTATTTTATTTTGAAACAGGGTCTCACTAAGTTGTGGAGGGTATAAATTGCTGAGGCTGGCCAAGAACCAGTGATCCTCCTGCTCAGCTTCCCAAGTACTAGGATTCCAAGCATGCGCCACCACGCCCAGCTTTGTTTCATTATTTTAACCCTCAGTATGTTCTGTGTTTTCCTATAGCTTTGCCTTTGCTTATGCCATTTCCTCTCACTAAAAGGCCACATTATCATTCTCTTGTCCTAGTCTTTTACATAATAAATTTTAAACTAATTTTCAAGTCTCAGATGAAATTTTGACAACTTCATGGACACTTCCCTAATCATCCTTTCTCCTCTTGTTTCTTTTTACTCCTCCCTTTATACCGAGTAATGAGGTAATGGTGAGGAAGAGGTTAGTGGAAGCCGCATTTGGGGTGTAAACTTTTCTTCCTCATCCGATTTTGCTCTGTTTTCAGTATAAGTGCAGTTGTAGTACTTGCCTTGTTGTCCAGCCAGATCGCATTAGCCCTTCCCCTTGGGTCTCTGCAGCCTAACATTTTCATGGGCATGCGTGGATGTTATCTGTATTTCTAGCCAGTGGTTCTTAATTGGGAGGTGTGATTTTGCTTTACCAGCTTGTGGGGCATTTGACACATGTCCAGAGGCAGTTTTTTGGTTGTCATAATTTGCAGAAGGGTGCTACTGGCATCTAGTGGGCGGAAACGAGATGCTGCCAAATATCTTAAAATGCATAGTATTGCCCGTATGACAAAAATTATTCAGCCCAAAATGTTTGTAATGTTGTGGTTTAGAAACACTGCCCTAGAGGTATATTTTTTGCTTCCTAAGTGTCACTTGTGTTAAGTAGAAGTTTGTCCTTCAGTTTATGTTGCAATTTAGAGTAATAGAATCATAGCACAGTAAGGGACCCTACAGGTTACATTACCCTACAGGTTGAACTTTATCCCAACTTACATCCCTCAGAGCAGCAGTTTCTGCATGATATTAATAAATGTAACGGATATAACGGAAAAAGTGCTTATCTGTTAAATAAGTTTGGTAAAGGCAGACATTTTGAGTATTCAGTATGATGAAGCGCATTGTGAATGTCCATCAGGGAATTTTTCCCAAATGTGTTTACTTGATGAATGCATTTTACATATTCCTGTCGCTAAAATGCTTCCTTGGAAGTGGGAGAGAAAGTGTTAGTTACCCAGCCCAACCTTTTTTTGTTGTTGTTGTTCTGGGAATTGAACCCTGGGGCATTCTACTACTGAGCTATACCCCAACCCTTTTTAGTTTTTACTTTGAAACAGGGTCTCACTAAGTTGCTGAGGCCTCCAACCTGCAATCCTCTTATCTCAGCCTCCCAAGTACTGGGATTACAGGCATGTGGTGTGCCACCATGCCCGGTCAGCCCACCCTTTTATAGTTAAAGGACCTTGATTTTATGGATCTTTGTCTCTACAAACTTATTGTACAGTCTTAATTTACATCAGTGGCAGCAGGCATAGTAGCTTCATCTGTATTGTATTTATGTGTCAGATTGTGGTCTTCCAGATGAACTAAAATTAGGATATTTGGGGCTTGAATTCTTCTGAATATATAATATAGCTAGTTTTTGTCTCCATCAGTAAATTAGAAATTATAATCCCAGCCCTAAATCTATTGCCCAGGATGTTATGAGGATTAATTAGTTAATTATAGCTTTTAATGCTTTGTATTCTTTGGAGAAAGGTGATTTATCATAAGCCGATGTGCTGTTTTTGCAAAACTGCTGAAGTTTGACAGGATTTCTCTGTTAAATTGTTGAGTGAAGCTTTTTTTGATTTGTGAGGTCAACTGGGATTGGAATCACTTTTTTTTTTTTTTTTGCCATACCGGGGGTTGAATCCAGGGGCGTTCTACCTGTGAGCTACACCTCTGGCCCTATTTTTTATCCTTTATTTTGAAACAGGGTCTCACGAAGTTGTGGAGGGCCTTACTAAGTAGCTGAGGCTGGCCGCGAACCCGAATCCTCCGGTCTCCGCTTCCCAAGTACTGGGATTACAAGCGGGTGCCACCACGCCCGGCTTGGGATTGGAATCATTTTAATAAACATTTTGCTCAGTATGTTAAATTTTAAGAAAGTTAACTATGTTTTGCTTTACTGAATTTTTGGCTCTTAACAATTTCCATGGTTTTCTTTTTGTTTCCCTCCCTTTTATTACACCACTAATACATGTTTATTATGGTGGAGACATTACATAAACCAAAAGACAAAAGAAACCACCTACTTTGAAAAACAAAAATGAAATTAAAGTATATATTTTATAGTACTTTTTTCCCCTTCCATTTAACAATGAAGCAGACACTTCTTCCTGTCAGTAAATGTAGCTTTACGATATTGTTTTCTTTTGAGGGGTGATACTAGCGATTGATTTCAGGAGTATTCTACCTCTGAGCTACACCCCAGCTCTTTTTATTTTTTTTATTTTGAAACAGGGTCTCTCTGCATGTTGCTGAGGCTGGCCTCAAACCTGCAATCCTCCTGTCTCAGCCTCCCAAGAACTGGGATTATAGGCGTGCACCACCGTGCTTATGCTTTTTTCCTGAATTGTATAGTATTCCATTGTACAGAACGTTTATAATTTAAATTATTGAGCATTTAGTGTGTGTATATTTTATTATAAACATCATGAAATAGTAAAATAAAAGTAAATCTGACACAAAGACTTTTTTTGGTACTGGAGATTGAACTCAGGCATTGAGTTTTTTTTTTTTTTTTTTTTTTTTAGTACTGGAGATTGAACCCAGAGGCATTCTACTTCCAAGCTACCAACCCCAGCCCGACTTTATTTCTTATTTGGAAACAGTCTCTCACTAGGTTGCTGAGAGCCTTGCTAAGTTGCCCAGTCTGACTTTGAACCTGCGATTCTCCTGTCTCAGCCTCCCAAGAGCAGGGATTCCAAGCGTGTGCCACCACACCCAACTGAGAATATTTTTTAAAAAGTCTTAGATGGTGATTTATGACAATTGTAGCTAATGGTGCAAACAAGGTGCCATGCCCATTATTTTGGTATGTGCCTTTTTTCTGTGTGCATGAGTCCTTGAGTACAATAATGTTTTAGAGACTCATTTACTCTATATTTTTCTGTGCATTAAAAAGTCTTGTGGAAACTGGATACAGTGGCCCATGTCTGTAATCCCAGTACTTGGGAAGCTCAGACAGGAGGATCATAAGCTTGAGGTCAGCATGGGCAATTTAGCCAGACCTTGTTTCAAAAAAAAAAGTAGGGGAGGGGGGTGTAGCTCTGAGGTAGAACACTCCTAAGTTCAATTCCCAGTACCACCCAAAACAAACATTGTCTCATGGAAACGTATTCCTTTTATATTAGCTTTTTGTCTCCAGATTATTATGATCGTGTGTGTGTGTGTGTGTGTGTTATATTTGGTATTAGGGTTTGAACCCAGAGGCATTCTATCTCTGAGCTGCACCCCCAACCTTTTTTATTTTTAAAATTGAAACAGGGTCTTGTTGCTGAGGCTGGCCTCCCAAATGCTGGGGTTACAGGCCTTGCAGCACCACACCCTCCTCTAATAATCAAATATTAATGGATACTTATGTAGGTAGTAGACTAAATGAAAATGTTTTATGTAATCCTCACAGCAGCCATGTAAGGTAGGCTCTGTTATTTGGAGATGAGACTGAGGGGGAAAAATAGACAAGTGATTTATAGAATGGGAAGACAGGCTGTGAACCCAGACCTGCTCACTTGAGCCTGTGCTCCCTGTACCTGTGAATGCCTTTGGGGATAATACTGAGTCTCAGGATAGCATTTCAAGTCTATAATAAAGGAAGAAGGATATGTACTTGTATATATTTTAACATTGGGCGGGGGTTTAGAAATGTAAAGATTTAGGAATTCACAATAGGAATTTTGCCTGGAGAATTGATTGCTTCCTCCCCTTCCCCTTGCTTAGATGATTTAATTTAATTTTTTTAATGGTACTGGGATTGAACCCAGTAGGATTCTACCTCTGAACTACACCCCCAGCTGTTTTATTTTGAAGCAGGGTCTCTCTAAGTTATTGTGCATGCTGGCCTCGAACCAGCAGTCCTAGCTCAGCCTCCTAAGTACTGGCATTACAGGTGTGCCTCACCATGCCCAGCCTAGGTAATTGTTTTGTTTTTTATTTATTTTTTTGCAGTACTGGGGATTAAACCCAGGGGCATTCTACCTCTGAGCTACACCCCTGGCCCTATTTTTTTATTCTTTTTCTTTTTTTTGCGGTACCGGGGATTGAACCCAGGGGCGTTCTACCTCCGTGCTACGCCCCCGGCCCTATATTTTATACTTTATTTTGAAACCGGGTCTCACGAAGTTGCGGAGGGCCTCACTAAGTAGAGAGAGAGAGAGAGAGAGAGAAGAGGAGAGAGAGAGAGAGAGAGAGAGAGAGCTGAGGCTGGCCGCGAACCCAGATCCTCCGGTCTCCGCCTCCCAAAGTACTGGGATTACAAGTGTGTGCCACCATGCCCGGCTTAGGTGATTGTTTTAGTAATTGTTCTTTGCAGTGCATTCTGTGGGGATATTAAAACCAAGGGAAAATGTGAGTAAAGCCTTTTAAATGTATGTGATTTGCCCAGCATGGTGGTGTACACCTATAATCCAAGTACTTGGGAGGCTAAGATAGGATTGCAGGTCCACGGACAGCCTCAGCAATTTAGTGAGACCCTGTTTGAAAATAAAAAGGGGTGAAGGTATAGCTTGGAGGTAGAATGCTCCTGGGTTTAATCCCTGGTACCCCCCCAAATTTTAAGTGGAGCTGGGTGCTGGTGGCTCACTCCTATAATCCCAGCACTTGGGAGGCAGAGATGGGAGGATCACAGGTTCAAGGGTTAGTGAGACCATGTTTTAAAATAAGAAGGGCTAGGGGTGTAGCTCAGAGGCAGAATGTCCCTAGGTTCAACCCTAGTATCAAAACAAACAAAAAGAATGTTTTAACTAGAACTGATTTTTTTTTTAAACTGCAAGTGCTGGAGAACACAATGACTATTAGTAGTTTGGTGCCACTGCATTGATTTGTTCTAAGGTATCAGCAGTTTTGTTCATCTTTGTTTTTGCACCTTTATTATAAATGTCAACATGGTATAAAAAAAGTCATAATATTTTCTTATTACTATGAAAACATGTACCTCCAAAATGGTCTTTTGGGCTCAGTGATAAGAGCACTTGCCAGCTGGGCGTGGTGGCGCACCCTTGTAATCCCAGTACTTTGGGAGGCGGAGACCAGAGGATCCGGGTTCGCGGCCAGCCTCAGCTCTCTCTCTCTCTCTCTCCCCCCCTGTCTCTCTCTCTCT
>PVJS01024057.1:0-29013 GCA_004027185.1 Glis glis
GAGAGAGAGAGAGAGAGAGAGAGAGAGAGAGAGAGCTGAGGCTGGCTGCGAACCCAGATCCTCTGGTCTCTGCCTCCCAAAGTACAAGCATGTGCCACCACGCCTGGGTCAATGTATATTCTTGTAGATGGTAAATTTTATGTTATGTGAAATATATCTCAATAAAAGGTTAAAATAAAACAAACTCACTGAAATATCTGCTTGACTATAAATATTTATAGATATGTACAAGCTCATATTTGATTATTATCAACATCTTGATAGATGATTATGAACATGTATTGAGGCAAGGCTAAATACATGTTTTATTCTTGCTCTTATTAAATATTCAT
Organism: Glis glis; assembly: GCA_004027185.1. Lineage (NCBI taxonomy): Eukaryota > Metazoa > Chordata > Mammalia > Rodentia > Gliridae > Glis > Glis glis. Next base: position 333 of record PVJS01024057.1, read on the forward strand.
TGAATGCCTATTATACGATGGGCACTGTCCTAAGTTCAAAGAATTTAACAATAATTAAATGGACATGTTTCTTCTAGAAAAGATCAATGATTCTCAAACAGGTTTGTTTCAGGACATTTTTATGTTCTTGAACTTTATTATGGACCTTACAGAACTTGTTTACATAGGATTTATTTGTCATTAGTTACTGTAGTAAATATTAAACTTAACAAATTAAAAAATTATTAAAACCAACTACATATTAAATAGAAATAATATCTTCATTAATATCATCATCATAATAATATAATGATAATATATGATAATAGATATATAATATAATGACTATGTATTATTAATGATAATAATATCTTCATTAATATCATTGCTATATATTCTAAAATAGACACTTTTTGAGGAGCAAAATTGCTTCATATTTTTGTTTCACATCTTGATATCTCACTTGGGTGAAGTTTAACAGTTTTTCATCTTCCTCTGCATTTAATCTATTGTATTTTTTATTAAGGTATATGAACTAAATATAGTAAAAGGAGTATTTAAATCAAATTATCTAAATTAAATTGTTAAATAATTTTTTTTTTTTTGGTAGTGGAGATATTAAATCCAGGGGCATTTTACCTCTGAGCTATGCCTCGAGCCCTTTTTTATATCTTATTTTGAAACAGGGTTCTCACTAATTTGCTAAGGTTGGCCTCAAACCTGCGATCCTCCTGTCTCAGCCTCCCAAGTATTGGGATTACAGTGTGTGCCACCATGCCCGGAAGTATTTTTTTTTTGGATATAATCAAAACTCAACAAGTAGTAATTTCTTACATGTTAGTTGCATTGTGAAATCTGGAGATGTGCCACTGAGCTTTTATAATCTGTTATTTAAAATTAATTGATCTTCTTGCACTTCGAATGATCTTTTACCCATGAATGATTTTGTAGCATTAGGCATTGGAAAGTGTTTGTTCGCTGAAATTTTAAATATTTTGCAATTTTTGACACATTTCATTATACAAATCGCATTTGTTCATATCACCACTGTTCTCAAAAGATACTTAAATATGAAAACTGTCAAGCAGATGATGGAAGATACACATTTTCCAAACTTCTATTCTTTACTTGAAAGCTTGAATATTTTAATGAACAAGGACTGTCAGGTGTTTCCCTGAGGGTCACTTAGTTCATTTTGGGGGAAAAAAAGTCTGCTAAATACCGTCTTCTGAGTAACCATACTTTGTCAGTCTTTTTTCCTGGTAGAAACAGAGGGCTACAAAGGCACAGATGCACACTTTGGAACTTGCACATGTGCACAAGTGCTTCGGTGGAGGCACCCATCACGCCCTGCTATACAACACCCAGCCTCGATTTCATGTAGGATTGGAAAAGGGCATGCACTTTAGAGTGGGAGTTTCATGCAATTAACATTTTTCACTGCTTGGTCAAGGACAGACTTGAGGGAAAGAGCCTTTTTCTCTCTGTGTGCAGTCGGAGCAGCAGGGTGGAGCGCCTCGCCATAACCAGTGCATCTTCTCCTCGCTCCCGGATCTGCACTCTCATGCAGTTTCGCCCATTTCTAACCTGTCCCCCGACGTGCAAATGTTAACACGGTGAAAAAGACAAATGCACGTCCTTATATTATGATGAAAAGCACAGTTCTGGCCCCATCGCCTTTAAAAGTGTATTAGGAGGCGCAATTCTATCGGAATTCCACAATTTGACCGCTGCTGCTCTGGATTCGAGGCTCAGTAGAGTTGCTTTATCAGTTGTTTTTTTCTTATTTTTTTTGTACATGTTCAAGTCTCTGGGTTTTTGTTATGGTTATTTTATATGGCTTTGTTATGAACATCCTTACATGCATTTTTTTCTCTCCAATCTTCTCTAACAGGCCCTATTCTTACATGCATCATCATGATAGTCTTCTAGAGATAGGAGTCCTTTTGGGCTATTGTTATGTCTGTTCTGGGGTGAGGGATGTTCCTTCCTGAGGGTGCAGGAGACCTTGTGAGCCTCAGCGTCGGGGACCTGCCGAGCTCCCAGCTTCCAACTTCTCTGTGTCCCGATTGCCCTGATGAAATGCCTAGTCTTGCTTCAGCCATTTCCTCTAAAAGCTATTGCCGGGGAGGTGGAGGGGTGCGCTGGATGGGCTTGGTCTTGTTAAGTAATTGAATGATGAAGAATAATTTATTTGCTCATAAGAACTCACTGCCATCTATGTGGGAAGGGGCCGGCTTGATGAAGTGCTATTAGAAGAGCCCTCCCTGGCCCTTCTCCCCCTTGTCCTCCCCTCCCCTTCCCTTCTTACTCCTTCCCCTCCCAGGGTATTATGCTTATGAGGGTCACACTTTTACAGTCCTTAATGCACATGACAATGTTCCCTCCTAATGAAATGAGCTACTTGTCCTGTGACGCGAAGGTCTTAAAAGAAATCTGACGAAGGTCTTAAAAGAAATCTGACTCGAAAATAAAAGACTATAATGGCATCGTGGAATTCAGACTACTGAGGCTCCTTGTGAGTGTCAGCTTAGCTGTCTGCTTTGCTGACAGTTAAGGTGATAAAAAGTGGAGAAGTATACATATCTATTATCTAACGTTGGGATGAATTGGAATGAAATTGGAATTGGTCTGTGTTTATTTTTGTTTTTTCCTTTTTTTTTTTTTTTGTACTGGGGATTGGACCCAAGGCCATTCTACCTCCAATTGCACCCTTAGCCCCTTTTTTAAAATTTCTATTTTTGAAACAGAGTCTTGCTAAATTGCTGAGGCTAGTTTTGAACCTGTGATCCTCCTATCTCAGCCTCCCAAGTACTGAGATTACAGGTGTGGGACATTGCATCCGGCCAAGGTCATTGTTTTTGACTTGCTACTTCCTTAGTGCCATTCCTCACTGGTTCAGAAACTTGCTGAGACTGAATGCCGCATTCCGTGGACTTTATTTATTTATATACCATCTGTAATAGTCTGGGAAAAGAATATCAAGTTTAGCACTAATTTTTAAAATACAAATATGTGATTATATATATTCAATTATTGGATCATAATAAATTATATTTCTCCAATTTTTTTATGTTCTGTTCAGTTCCCTTGATAAAACAGATTATCAAGCTGGGGGCACTCCCATAATTCCATTTTTTGGGAGGCTGAGACAGGAAGACAACAGGTTTGAGGAAAGCCTCAGCAACTTAGCGAGACCCTGTTTCAAAAAGGCTTGGGGTACAGCTCTGAGGTAGAATGCCCCTGGGTTTACCCCAGTATAAAAATAAAAGAGTTTCAATAAAATTTGTGCAGCCATAATAATGTCTTAGTGCCCACCATGGATGAAAATAGCACTGTCATTTTTCTCTTTTCTCCTCTTCTATTCCCTTCTGCTCTTGTTCCCTTTCTATGCTCTTATTCCTCAATTGATGCTTATTGATCAATATGTTATTTTGAAACACAAAAATGAACCTAAGTCATTAATATATATTTATATATTTTCTGGGTCAAAGTCAGCCCTGGCAACTATTTTTAAGAGCTATTCTTCTATGTTATCCTTCATTGCAAGCTTACTGTTGGTAATGATTTTTTTTTAATTTTTAAATTATGATTAGAAGCATTTTAGGACTTAAAGATAAAAATAAATTAAATATGAATACACCCATTTTGCATTTAAACCATATGCTTTCATGTCATCAGGAATCCCAAAATATCACAGATATTAGAGGCAAAAATAAACTGTTGCTGCTTTAAAATATATTCCTTTGTTGAGTTCATACTGCTAACCCTTTAGGGTATTGACAACCTGTTATTTTTTCATATGTAGCATCTTTATCTAGAAAACTGAAAGAACAACTAATTATATCCTTTTGCAAATGAGTGCAACAGAATGGCTTTTGTTCAACACGATTTTTAAGTCTATTGAACAAGACTGTTGACTGACTTAGGAATTTACCATGGCATATGTGCGTGTGCTAATGTTCAGTCACCTTGATGTTATATAAAAGGTGGCATGGGGCTATGATCATGCGCTTATACTTTAGTATAAATGCACCAGTCTCTTTGGATCGTCTTTGTAGGGTGTGTACCTCTACGACTCTCCTTTAGCTTCTGTATTTTTGTTCTGATAGACATGATAATTACTGCTCTTAAAAGTTTGCCCAAATGTTGCTGGGAAAGTGTAGAGGAGGAATAATTTAAGTGGAGGTCATGAAAATAAACCTATTAACTAAAGCATAATTGATCCCTTGCATAATCCCTTCACTTTCCCCTGTATCACCATCCTCTCTCATAATATAATCCTATCAGCAAGACTAGACATACTGTAGTTTTGCAGAATTGTGCTGCAAAATGCATTTACCTGCATTAAATGCCAAGATAAACCTTGAGTTTACAAACCTTCTTGAAACATAATTCCCAACTGTTTTCAGAAGAGAGGCAAGCTCCTCTGAATCATATTAATATATCTGTATAGAATGCCAGGAATAAAGGGGTGGAAATTGGGAAGGACATAGCAGAGATAAAGAGCATAAAAAAGATGGACCAACCAGAGAATAGAGGCAAACTTTCTATTTAATACTGTTCTTGATACTTCCTCAATCCTGCTGCCTCTCCCCTTGCCTGTTTCGGTCACCATTCTTGCTGCTATAATCCAAAGCACTTGACCACCACAATTTAGAAGGAGGAGATTTACTTGCTCACCATTCTGGAGATTTCAGGGGTTCAGTCTATGTTAGTCCAGGTCAAGCCTGTAAAGCTCAGGATATGGTGGGTGTGGGGAACCAAGGGAGAGAGCTCAGGGGTTCTGCTCTCACACCATGGAGGCCAGAATCAAGAGAGAGAACAAGGGAAGGGGACCATATATAATTCCCAAGACCACACCACCTGGGACCCTTCCTCAACAACCAAGCCCTACCTCCAACATGACTTCCTTGTTTCTGTGAGGCCTAAAGGGACATTCTAAATCCAAACCATCATAGCTCCAGTTATATTCTAGACTCAAGTCTCTGAACCATGTTTGCATAGATTACTGTATAACATTCTAACTTCATGCAAACACGCAGCATCTCTCTCCTGTGGTTTGTAATAATTGACCCAGGCCACTGGGTAAGTTTTATTGCAGGGAATATACCAGCACTTACCCTTGGGTCAAAGCCAAGAATGGGGGCCTCCTGAGGGAAATAAATTACGCAGGTGCATAATCAACATATGTTCTTCCTCCTAACTCAAGGTGTAAAGTGAAGGTCTTAATTCATTGCCATATCATTTTGCTAAAGAAAATGCTTAATGATATAATAAGTATTTATTGTCTTTGCCTTGAGGGGATTTCATTGCTTTTACTGGTATTAAATGTGATTGTCTTCCTATGGCCAAGACGTGCACCAGTGTTTTCATAACAATAACTTTTAAACTGTTTCATATGGTGCTTCAATTGATGAAAATGGTAATAATGTAGATCTCTTGATTATTTTATCATATTTATAACACTAATGTCTTAGATCTTCTCAATCATGAGTTACAGTTGTTTTTTTATTAGAAATTCCCTACCACTGAGAGATAAAAGGACTTTGAGTACTGATGTCATCCTGCATTGCTGATATAGTAGTTTACCTGGTTATTTGATTCAGTACCAGTACATCTTTAGAGAAAAGTCTGGGGGGGATGTTTTGTTTCATTAATGCATTTCTATAGAGCCCCTATTTAGTTTTCTACCTGTATGGTAGTATATTTTAAAAAGAGTTTATTGGAAGAACATGTAATACATACTTGTTAGGCAGCTCTGACATGAAGTATGACTGATAATGTTTTAATGAAAAATCGGACTTCAGTATTCTACAATTCTCAAAACATGACCCTGTGTGAAACAACAGGTAAGGTTTCCCCAAGTAAAACATGAAAAATTTTCTTTTTAAACTTTCCGTGTATATGGACTAATTCAGTGGTCCTTAGCACATACATAAACAATTAGAAACATTGATAAAAGAAAATATTCATCACATTTAAAAATAAACATCATATATACTATTTAAATATTTAGAGCAAAGTTTTAATAGGTGAAGGGTTTACAAAATATTAATAATGAAGGTATTTACTTTAAAAATACTAATAAATAATTTATTTGAATATCATTTTGAATTGCCATTGGAGCCATTATGTATGGCTGGTCCTAATGAATAACCTATTCATAAGAAGGAAAATTGATGCCAATAAGAAAAAGTAATTAATTCAAGGTCATAAAACTACTAAGCAGAAAAATTGATATTTCAACACCGGTAATCATGGTTCAGAATGATATTGATTTTTTTTTTAAATAAGAGCAACCGGGTGTGGTAGTGCACACCTGTAATCCCAGTACTTGGGAAGCTGAGACAGGAGGATAGCAGGTTCACAGCCAGCCTCAGCAACTTAGCGAAGCTTTCAGCTACTTAATGAAACCCTGTTTCATAATAAAAAAAATAAAATATGGCTGGGGTGTAGCTCAGAGTTAGAAGGCCTCTGGGTTCAATCCCCAGTACCATAAATAAAAATAAAATATAAATAATAAAAACAAGAGCAATACATGCATATAACATATATTCAAACAGTACAGTTATAAAAATCACAGAATAAGAATCCTCCTTTCATACTTCTTCTCCCAAGGTAATCAATATTCATATCTTCTTGTTCTTCATTTTTAAAAATCAAAATATACTACATATCTTTTACATTTATCTGTGTCTGTAAACTTCAAATAATTATTCTAGATAGATACTCTTATGTACAGAAAATATCACATACTTGAATCTAGCACTGCACCTTTCTGTTAATAATGTAACTGGATGCATAAAACTCCTATAATTTATTAACAATTATATTGAATTCTGATATATGGAATGACCTAAACATTCTTGTTCTTCCCTTATTATTTATTAGTTTCTATTATTATTACTATTTTTTTCACATGTTGCTATTACCAAAAATGCTGTAATAAACAGAAGCCAATTTCACCTTTTCAGTGTAAACTGGGTCACTATTACTCAAGTATAAGGGTTGAGATGACATGATATCTAGAATTAACTTCAAAATGTTTCAGCCACAGTAACAACAAAGGAGGTAGATGAAGGGGATGCACCAAGTACTTACCATGATCGGGATAATGAGCATACGGAGATTTATTTTTAATGATTCCTGTTTTTGTGCATGTATATTTTTTGTGTGTATATAAAGTTTTTATAATTCCTTTGTTAAAAATTTCTATTAGGCAACTGAGATTTATGAAAGATTAAAATCTCCACATATCTCATTTTTCTCTAGAATAGTATAGGGTGATACTGGTGGACAGATGTTTGAAATGAGGTCATGTCATTCAAATGAGGACTTTTATTGTCTGGGGCGTTCTCTCTCTCTCTCTCTCTCTCTCTCACACACACACACACACACACACACACACACACACACACACCTCTAAATATAACATCTATATCCTTATCAAAATCCATATGGCAGATTTGTGTATACCTGTGATTAATTCCCAAATCTGCGCACACACATTCTGCCCTGTGGTCATGACTGGGAAGATCACTGTGCTGTTATGTCCTTGAGAATTCAGCCCAATGGGGACAGCCATTTTCTCTGATATTAGATTCCATGGATTGCGGTAACAGTGGACCCACCGTGACCTCCAGTCTATTTATGGCCATCTTGTCTCTGTGGTTTAATGTATTATTAGCTCTCTTGTGGGAGCTACATACCCCAAGTCCAAGAGGAGCAGGTGGAGGGTAGCAGAGGGGATGAGGAAGGAGCCTCTTAATCACAAGAGGTCGACTGAAAGACTTCCTGTCCTAATTGCTGTTACTGGAACATCTTAGGCTTGAAATGGAATAGAAAAGTCGGTTGTCACAGCCTAATGATAAATTTATCTTAACATCGTTGTTGTTTTGTAATGTGTCAAATGTCTATAGTTTAAGATCTGTGAATAACAAATTACTAAGTAAGAGAATGTCTGGGAAAGTCCCCAAATGCCCTCATGTGTAGCAGAAACTGGATTGGTTTCTGTTCACTCAGCATCTCTTCCTTCTTCAACAAGACGTTCTATTATGCTTATCCTTCCAATGTCCCTACCCCCACCATTCAAGATGGACGGCTATTCTGCATTGCCCATAGATGCTCTTTTGGCTGTAAAATCCTAAAGAAGTTCTTCCCATTGGTCTACAAGAGTCATTCAGCAAGATGACATATCACAGAACAGAGAGGCATGGCAGAGATTTTCACTCTAATAGTGGAATTTATTAATTGTACATCATAGTTCAAGAAGTTACTTTATTTTTAATTAATTTTCCTGCTAGTAAAAAAAAATAGTGGTGTGTGAAATCCCACCGATTAGACGTGAGAACCTTAGGTCGGTATTTAGCCCCTCGTCATTCAATGGCTAAAGTGGGTTTCAAGTACCCAAGGATTATCTCTATTCATTTGGATGTTTTTTTGGCTAGCCAGTGAAGAGCTGAGTGCATTTTTGAGTAAAATACTGGAGGAAATGGCTGATAAAAATATCAATGTTGTATATCTGCTGAAGGAGATACAGATCTGTTCTTTCTCAAAGCACTACTGAGCTGTCATCCATAACTTATCACAGGAACAATTATCTCACAGGAGTGTTATCTCCAGACATTTTCCTGACCAGACAGAAAGAATCTGTGGAAGCGGTCACTCCTCTCATTTGTTTTCAGGAGGGCTGTGCCGGTTCATCCACGAGGAATCACTTACACATGCTGTGAGAAATCTACAAGCTCAGACTCCGTGTCCTCGCTGAACAGGGTCCGTTTTATACACAAACCTAGATACAGTCTCAAATGGCTGAAGCCAAATAAACCAAAGGGCTAGAAATTGATGGTAAACTTTCATCTGACTATTGGCTCTCTCTCATGTTTATGAATCTGTCAAATGATAATTTAGTATAGTGATATATATAGTAAAGATATATATATATATATATATATATATATATATATATATATATCTTCTCATTGCACAAGGAAATGGAAACTATCTTAGTAGCCAAGTGGGGAGAAGGGAAACATGTGGTTGGCGATCAGGGGAAGAATGTGTTAAGTGAATAGGATGCTGAAAAAGTCTGCCCTGAATAGAGTGGCAAAAAGCAATTGTGAGATAAGGGAGTGAAAGCCAATGTAAACAGAGGGGAATATGGGAACTATGATATAGTGACAAATGTGATTTGTGGATAGACTTACATGAACTATATATTGTGCACGTCAATCTTTTTAGGTTCAGTGAATGATGTCAATCTTTTCTTATTATACATTATCTGGCTACAAAACTTCTCGGGCTTTTTTGTGGATAGCAAATGGGTACTTAAGTCACAGAATCCTAGTTATTTTGAATTTTGGGCTGACTTCTAACTTGTTTCATTACCACTTATATCATTATTCTATCAATTATTTTTCTTGTTAACTGAATAAAAAGAAATTTTAGAGTAAATATAATTACAAATAAAGCAATGCTTTTCACCTTTTAAATTTTTATTTTTATTTGTGCATTTTACTTAAACAGAATAATGAGTTTTTTGTGGCACACACTTTTATAAATCATCTTTAAGAAGATTGTAGAAGATTATGGATATTTATGAATGAATACGTAATTTGTGTCAAATTTTTGAGTAAGAGTATTGAATTTATTTTGTGTTGCAGAACACAATAAAGTATTATAAAAAATTCCAAGTGATCCCTTTTAGAACATTGATGGTTTTATAAATACAAGATGAAATGCTATTTTGCTAAATCTAAATGTCTGTTTTCTGCCCCAGAAGCAGTACGTCCATAGAACATTTTACCTTTTCTTAACTTCTATCACCCAAAATAACAATTTAGAATATTTTCACCTGGGAAAAAATGCTATTGATATGTGTATGTGTCATTATCAAGAAAACCATTTTAGATTCAGGTGATGGAGGAAATCTTCACTAATTAGTGATGCGACTGACTTTCACACATCATCCTATAGGATAAAAAACATTCACGTTCATCTATCAATGAAATGACAGGTCATTACACATAATGAACTGTAAAGATTCGCTCTCAGTAAGCGACACAGCAAACTCTTAAATCGCAGTGTTGGCTTTGTACCTATACTTAACACAGTTGGGTAGTGTGTTTGTGTTTTTTTCTCTACCTTGTCTTGCACCTCCCAACTAGAATTCCAAAATGTATTTGTCTGTGGCTTCTCCAACACTGTCCAGGAAAGACGTGCTTCATTATCCTGAGATTTTCAGTTTGTGAAGACTGGAAATTACCTTGCAGCCAGATAAAAGACCTGCAGAATCCTTGAGCTCCTGCTTAGTTGTTAAGGAGCAAATGAACAAATTTCTGCCTCAGTCATCCCATTGCTCATGGGTGCAATGGGTCTTTCCAGAATCAAGTCTCATTGATTCTGTTTCAATCCTCAAAGTAATTCTTGCCAAATCCTTTTGGAGAGGTGGCACCTTAAGAAAGTAGAACCTTATGAAAGGGAGTTTGTCCTTCAGATCAACACACACTGCATAATGCAAACCCCAGTGGCTCCTGATGTCCACCCTATCTTACAGATGGATTTGGAAGATATTCCTCTTTGGAAATTTATGACAAGACCTAGCACAAATCTCTACACACAGGCAGAGTATAGCTCACTGACCACATGCATCCCTATCATCAGAGAATGAGGCACAGTAGGATGCCCCTACTCTCATGGACTTCCAGCCAGCCTATTGCACATTCTGTTAGAATGGGGCCTTGTCTGTTTCTGCTCACAGTGTTCACCCTACAACCGAACATACTGCCTGACAATAAGTATGTGCTGAATAGTGAGTGGCTGAGCTGCCTCCATGACATCACCCCAAGTACCTCAAACACAAGGAAGACTCGGGAAAGAAAGGTGCATTCCAAGGGAATCGAGATAGCTCAGCAAAACTTATTCAGAGGAAAAATGTCTCCATCACGTTTACTCATTGAGAACTCACTCTATTTGCTTTGGATCTTGTGTCAGGCTATTTGAAAAATTCTATTATTGAGGATTTTCTACCTTCAGATACTTTTAAAGATCTTTATAATAAAAGTGAACTTGGTAATATTATTATTCAACCCCCTTAATGTTACAGGTGTGTATGGTAAGAATTCTATGCTGAGTATTCTGAGTAAAATTCAGACCTGGAAACATTTAGCAGATTCAAAGATCTATCTCTAATATATTTTCTTAAAGAAAGTGTACACTTTGGGGAAAAAAACTCAGTCTGCTAAAATTATGAAACAGCATTGTTTAAAAATTTCTACTAATCTCAGGATTTTGAATAAGGATTATCCATGGTTATAGTATACTTGTATTATCCATTCACAAAATGCATTGCAGCATGTTAGTGCGAGCAGCCTCACCTTTCACCTCTGAACAACAGCACCAAAATATTAATAGTATTTTTGCAAATGACTTTATAGTAACCTACAGACAAGTGAAAACCTTAGGAATGGGCATATGAATATTGGCTTACTCGCTGCTTCTCGTTTACTTGCAAGGTGCCCAGGAGGAGAATAGAGTTTCAGGCGAGGCTGCCTGGCTGGGTTTTTGCTCTTGTTGCTGCAGGGAGCACAGAGCACAGGAGAATGTACAGGACTGTTCTGTTGAATTTGGCTTTAAAATCTCATCGTGTCTGGCAATTTAAAATGTAGAAAGCGCCTTCCCTCGATTAAAGGAGACATTCCATGTTTGGACAGCAGGATGATGACGAGCCAGGCAGGCCTTGTGTGATGATGGAGCTTGTACCAGCTTTGGGATTCACAGCCCTTGCCTGAGATTTCAGACCCTCTGATTATCAGCTATTTCAGCTAGGGAAGATTACCTTAAATTTTTTTAACTCAGTCTATTGATCTGGGAAAGGGGGCAATACATTCTATCATTCATATTGGGATAAGTGGCAAAGCGTCTAAAATATGTACCTTAATTCTTTAAGCTCAATGTATTGATATGAGAAAAGAGATGATCAATTCTATCATTTAGGGTGGGATAAGTGGCAAATCTAAATTCTGTAAAAATGACATGGTGTGTCCCAGATTATGGCAAATGTCATTTACTTTCATGTCTACTTGGTTGAGGCAGTAGAATAGCCACTTTCTATGCCACTGCATTGCAGATTTGAATATGAACAAAACACTACAGAGAACTTTGCCACTTATATAGTAAATATCCGGGTACACCCATGCAATCCCCCTTGGTTAAAAAGTGGTCATGGGTGGGACCCGGTGGTACACAGCTTTAATCCCAGTACTTGGGAGAGTGAGACAGGAAGATTTCAGGTTCAAGGCCAGCCTCGGCAACCTATCAAGACCCTGTTTCAAAAACAAAAACAACAGCAAAAATAAATAAATAAAAAGGGCCGAGGGTGTAGCTCAGAGGTAGAGTGCCTCTGTGTTCAGTCACCAGTTCAACAACAACAACAACCCCGACAACAAAAAGTGGTCATGGTTCAATTTAGTAAAATTGAACTCTAGAAGCGAGACACAGTATAGCAAATAGTTAAGAACATAGACTTTGCAGACCAACACAGACATTGACCTTCTGATTCTCTTTATTCCCTGCATTTTTTGGGGGGGAGAAAGTGACTGAAACTTTTCAGTCTCTTTGTCTTCCTCAGAGTGTTCATATCTACATCATAAGTTTGCAGGGTCTAATAAAGGAGGTAATATATGACAGCACGGTCACAGTGGCCAGTAAAAAGAAGGTACTCAATGAATGTCTGTTGTCATTTTACAAATCTCTTTAAAAAGATGTTAAATTTAGTACATCGAATGAGAGTGTCTTATTGGACAAAAAAGCAATAACTGGGCACAGTGGGGGAGATCAGCGATAAGGTATCAAGATGGATTTGCAGCTTCGACTCCTTGACCTTGAGGTTGAAATTGAAGTCTCCTCGTGTAGCTTGTAGAAAGTTCCAAGTAGAATTAAACTCTGAGTGTCACGGTGGCTCATTCTAAGCCCGTCTCTCTCAAAAGCTCTCCGTGTGGAGTTGGAAGAACATGACCTCTGTGAGGGAGTTGGCAGATCGAAATGTTCTTTGAATGAATAGAAAATATCACTATTTAATTTTATTAAAATAAAAGTTATTTTGATGGCTTATGATTTCTTTTAATATAAATCATACTTTTCAAGTGCTTAAAATGAATTATCTTGACCACACAGGGAAAATCTGTATTATGGGGAGTTCGAAATTATTGGGGACGGTTCTAAATGCTCTAATCACAGTTTTTAAAGCTATTGAACTACTTACCCAGTTTTATTGAAAATGTTTCTCTGGATAAAGAATGCGCTTAAGCCCCTTTGACACTCCAGTTATAGGACAGAGAACAGAGGTGGTAGTATGCAATAGCAATTAGATACATTGAGGATCTTGGTTGCAAGAAAGAGAAGAATTTAAAGGAGGAAAATAGCTGATAAGGAGGCTGATAGATAGATGGCAGAAGTGGTGGAAAGCTCTGGAGCCCGGCACTGTGTAACAGGGGAGGAGAGGCAGCAAAGGCATTATCTTGCAGTGCATCTGAACAGGAGCTCTGGAGCCAGGCTGCCTGGTTCTGAATCCTGTTTCACTGTTTACTAGACCTCCATGTCCTTGGTCAAGTAACTTAACCTTTCTGTGTCCCAGTATCCAGAGCATCAAAAGGAGACTGTTCTCACAGTGAACTGAGTTACCCTATGCAAATCACATAATAATTGTTTAAAAAATGTTCAAAAAAGAAATCATGGCCATCATCATTATCTAGCATAGATGGTACTGGATCTGGTTACTCCGTAACCAATCTTATTGTCCTTTTGAATTTGCATCCCTCCCCAAAGTGCATGGACTGTGTTTGACTTTGCTTTGGTTGAAAGCAAATCAGAGGAGATAGGATTTCTTCACATACCTCTGCCTGGGAGGGTTGATTCCCTAAAACTGAAAGGGGATTTGGATGTTAACCAACCACATATTTTGAAAATGTTCACTATATTTAGGGTGGCCATATGTCCCAGTTATCTGGAGAGAGTCCCAGTTTACAACTGATATCCCATATAGTTAAATATATGTTTCTGGCAGAAGTGTCACAATTTGGATGACAAATTATAGAGTTGCCCTAACCATCACTTACTCCCTTTGGCTATGGACAATGTTCACATGTCCTTTCTCTGCTCATACTTATCAGACCAATGAAAAAAGACCTCAATAACAAAATGAAATTTTCATGCATCTGAACAAAAAATTATTTACTCTCTTATGCAAACAAAATGAAACACAACAACAACAACAACAAATACTTAAGAACCCCAGCATACTACTGTCACTGTTCATTTTCAAGTCCTGGAATTCTGGATGCTCTTTTCCTCCTATTGCTTCTCAATCCTGTCTCAGTAGTCCATCACCTACGGACTAAATTATAACTGTCATCACCATCTAAAAAAACAAGATGTTATATTAATATTTCTTTAGACACACATTTATAAATATATGTATATATTAAGATATATATTTGCATAGATACATATGCATATGTATCTATGTAAATATATAAAAGATATATCTATTTCTATCTACATATCTAATACACACAAAGGAAAGTAAGAGAATGCATGCAGAATCTAGGGTTCTCATTTCTATAGTTGACCGTGAAGGCAAATTAGGTATTCATGACTTGGGTCCTTCACATCCAGCACACACACCTTCTAGCTTCAGAACACACTTCAGTAATATGCTGGAATTTTCATGCTGGGAGGTTGTGAAGTGCTTTTTCCAGTGTACAATGAAAGCAATCCCTTCTTACCTTTCAGTTAATGAGCATGGTGGTTCTATATGCCACATACATGGGAAACACGAGTGGATGTACTGATGCATGTGTGGACACTGATGTTGCAATGTTTTGGTGCCCATTTGGCACTATGAAAAGTCTTCGGTAGGCCATTTGCTATTCCCCAAGGGACGCATGACAGGAGCACTGAATCCTATGCTAATAAACCCAGCACTTCATATCTTCTGGAACATACTCTTTGTCTAGTAGTGGTGGTATGCAGAATGCTCTGACTGTGGAGTTTATTGAATATATATACAGGTGGTAGAGCCAGCAGAGGCATAAAGAGCAGGAAAAATAAACCCATTCATTCCCCAGGATTCCTTCCTTGCAGACAAATCATTGCCCTCTCTGTGATTCAGGAAATCAACTGAGGTCCAGGCTGTCGGCTGAGCCCCTCAGTCATGGTATTGTATTGGGGTTTGATGATGTTCTCAATATGAATGAACTGGATACTAAGGGGTGGTTTAGCTGGGTCATCCTTGGTGAGGGCTTGTCCATCATCTTATAACATGTCATAATCATGTTTCTATCCAAAAGGTCTTGATTATTTTATGCAATAAATAAACATAGTGGGGATGCCTGGAGAAAACATTTCATCACAGAATCTGCTGCCCTGTCACTTATAAGAATGAAGATCCGGTCATGTGATTATGTATCAAACTGTGGGCTGTGGCCACTGCTCTGTGTGGATAGTCTGGAACCTGGAAGGAACATGGTGACAAAATTGATGATAAGGAAATTATTAGAAGACATATGTGTATAGATTTTTCAGAATGGACAAAAATCATTAAAATATTTGTGATACATATGGATGTTCACCAAAGGGTGACCACAGCAGAGAGGGGTTTCTTTTTGTAGTACTGGGGATTGAACCCAGGGGCATTCTACCTCCAAGCTACACCCCCAGCCCTTTTCATTTTTTGTTTGGAAATAGGGTCTCTCTAGGTTGCTGAATCTCACTATGTTACTGAGGCTGGCCTTGAACCTGTGATCCTCCCGTCTCAAACTCCCAAGCACTGGGTTTCTAGGCACGCACCACTATGCCCAGCTCAGAAGGGGGGTTTAACAAGATAGCAGATAAGAAGACCTGTTTCTTCCCCAGCCATCCCTTCCATTGAGCTCATGAACAAAATGGCCATCTTGCCAGCAATGGAGGTTAGGCATGAGCTTCCACTCACCAAGGCTTTCTGCTTCCTCACCGAGTGCCCAGTTGGCTAGTTCAGAATGACATGGAGTCTGCAATGTGGCACTACTACCGGGTTGATCAGACATGAGACTGGTGATGTGTTGATTACATGGGACATCTTCCATCATGGGAAGGGCAGCATTTTTTTCTTACTGGACACTCGCTTTGAATGAAGATATGCTGTGATAGTTAATCTAATTTGTCAACTTGACCGGATCATGACACACCCAAGATCATGTGACTTTGGGCGTGTCAATGAGATAATTGGTTTATGTAACAGCAGATTAAACAGAAAGTCCTGCTTTGCACGTAGGCAGCAGGATTCTGATAGGTGCAGGACTTAGATAAAAGAAGGAGAAAGCCGCATAGAGGGATGCGAGACTCTTTCCGAAGAAAACGCATCTGCTCTCACTTGAGATCATCGGCCTCCAGCTCATAGAACTGGAACTTCGCTGTTTCTCTGAAGAGCTTCTTGATCTTCTGCTCTCGTTTGAGATCGTCGGCCTCCAGCCCTTCGAACTGAAACTTCACCATCGTTTCTCCGAATAGCTCTTAGACCACTCGACCAGCTACTGGTTCCTCTGACTCTCCACGTGCAGTCGGAACTTGGGACTACATTGCTTCGAACTGTAAGCTGATCTGATAAATCCCTTTTTCCATATACTCATTCTGTGAATTCTGTTAGTCTAGTGAACCCTGGCCAATACACATGCTTTCCCATCATACAATGCTTCTAGCTGCCTTGAACACACAGAATGTCTGTCTCTCCCTCGTGGTATTTACACAGCACTGCTCCTGATCAAGGAACTCACTTCACAGCCTGAGAAGCACAGCAGTGGGCCTGTTCATGGAACTTGGCAATCCCGCCATGTCCCTCACCTTCCTGAGGATTGATAGACCATGGAATAGCCTTTCGTCCACTTAGTTACAGTGTCAGCTTGGTGGCCATAACTTAGAGGGTTGGGATGAGTTTCTCCAGAGAGTGAATATGCTCTGAATTGGTGTCCTATATTTGGTACCAACCATTTCATCAAAATTGATTTTCTTCACATGCATATCATCAATAGGAAAACAGCTAAATTTGTCAATGTATCCTTGCTCAGTTTATCAAACATACTTTTTATCACCTTAGTTTTAAAAAGGTGTTTCTTATGTAGCACCCTATATAAATTACATATAATAAGAACTTCAATAGTGAGGAAAGTTTCAAAGCATATGGCTAAGTTTGGTAGAGCATCACGAAAATCATACTGAACAATAAATTTTAAAAATTACAGTACTGTCTATAATTTTTTCTTTGGAATTTATTCTGTTGGCTTTCAAATGATGTTACAGTGGGAAAAAAATTTCACCAGGAATATAAACTCAAAATGGTCATGTGAAATGACTGAATTAATATCATTCAAGTTCTGTTGCTGTTCCTTTATAATCATGGCATTATAACTATTTCAAATCGACTGTTCGAACACAAGAATACACAGCATACACAGCATCTGGAGATCTGGATAGAGAAGCAGCACTGGAAGCAAGCCTAAAGAATTCCAAAGCCCCAAATAAACATTTTCCAGAAATGAATGAGAATAGCTAAGTCAGTGTTTTTCAGGGATGTTTACAAAACTGGATGTTCTCCAATATCCATAAGGATGCAAAATTTATTAAATTACAAACAGTTATAAGAGTATGCTTAATCAATATTACAAATTATTATTGGGTTCAAGAGAAGCAAAGTAATTGCTCAGAACTTAAATCAATGTAGTATTTTGGAGGGAGAGCTGTTTGATCATGAACTAGGGAAACAGCCATAGGCATACTGTGACCCAGAATTGGGACTTATTTGTTGCCTTTGCATTCAATGCAATTCCACTTTGACTACTGAATGAATGTTGGACTCTCAGTTTTCCCCAAAATCAGCAAAGTTCTTATCTATTCTATTTTTATCTCACCTGTTTATAGTAACTCTTATGTATAGATGTATACACCTTTGCAGAAGGCTAGAAAATATTACAGAAACAACTTTTGATGTTCTCAGAGTATCTACTTGGAAGTATTCACCTTGTCTTTACTTAAGGGAATCCGTATATGTGACTTGACTTACATTTGGGAATGGTGTGAGGAGCAAACCTCTATTGTGGGGACTTATATTAGGTCTCTGAGCACTGCTTTAAAGATAGAAGAGTGCTTCAGTGAGCTGACATTAATGATAATTTCTGGGAATCTATGGTAAATTTACAGCTACAATAATCCATGGGTCATATAGTTCTGATGACTCTAATGGCCCCAATTTTCATTAAGGACATACCACCCCTTTGCCTCTTGTAGGTAAGTGCTGTTTTTTTTTTTTATGTATACCAACATAAATACTCCCAATTCTGATGTTTTTAGGGAGATGATTTCAGTGCATTATTTTATTTTGGCATCACCCATCTAGAATGATTATTTAATCTATATTCCGATCAGCATTTTCATAGCCATCATCTAAAGACCTGATCACATAACTTAGAGGAAAGATTTATTTCCTTATGGTTTCAGATTCAGTCCGTGTGAGGCCGGGGACTGTGGATCTCAGGACATGGCAGTGGGAGGAGAAAGAGGGAGAGCACATGGGTTGTGCTCCTCACATCATGGAGGGCAGAAGCAAGAGAGGGAGAGCAGGGGGAGGAGGAACTATATATAATCTCCTAGCCTGTACCCCCAGGGATTCACCCCCTCCAGCCACCACCCAGATAAATCCATTACAATAGACTTATCCACTGCTGGGATTACAACCCTCAAGACTCAATTGTATCAACTCCGAACCAATTTATGAGCTCTTCAAGAGGCCATTCTATATTTATCCATAACAATCTATTTAGATAAAAATAAGGATCTCCGAGACTTACAGTAATCGAATAATTAAAAAGGTTAACAATCTTGGCAAATATTGTAGCATTTATCTATTACATAGTTTTTCATTTTTTCTACCTTAAATCCAATGAATTTCTGGAATCGCCTCTCTTGGGGGTTTCCATTGAGTTTAAATTGTAGCCAATAAGTTTATTACAGAGTTAGAAGTATGCCTAACTGTTCAATATAACCAACTCAATCCAAAGTCTTTGAGTAATGGTTCACTTTGAATATTTTTCCCAAACTAAGTATTTTTCCTGGTTGTTTGAGAACTCTGAGGATGAATTCCTATGAAAATTCTCGAATATTTCTCACTTGGTTAAGTCTGGCCATTCTGTGACTGTATCATCCTGAGCATGCTTGGATCCTATTTCAGACTTATCTCTGGCTCAGGTTCTAGGTTTGGAGAAGTAATATTGGGTAAACGGAGTTGTATGAGAATTACCTTCTCAGTCTGAGGTAATTTTCTGAAATGCAAAGGCTGCTAAGTCAATCTTGGAAATGGTATATTTTTAAGTTTCTTAATAGTATCTGAATACATTTTTTCTTCTACTTATATCAGTAAAAAAAAATCATAAATGTTGCTTTCATTCAAGGACTCCATGAGAGTGGAAAAGTTTTTAAAGGTTAAGACATCAAACAGGGAAGAATTGGAAACTAATCAATGAAATGAGTATGTATGGGAATTTGGAGTATCCAGCCTTGCTAGACCTTCACTGTAGCATTTGTCAGACTACCACACCTCTGCAGCAAATGTTAAATTCTCATCTTTCCACCTCCCACTTAAGTTTAACCTTGTTGGCACTGTATACTTGGCTGAATTTGGTTCATGTGATTTCATTTTGAGGCCAAGGGCTTAGTAAATGGGGCTTCGTGTATCACAAACCATGTTGAAGTAGGAAACAGCAGGAGAGGATGGATGGAAATAAAAGTGAGAGGTGACTAGCATCTATGTACAGCCAGAGAACTTTTATGATAAGTAAATACAATATGTTCTTCTGTCCATCTTCCATATCCAAGAAAATCTGGATAATAGTAGCTATACTATAATATTGCTTTTCTTTAAAAACCATGACTGAGTTATTTTTTAAAGTTTGGAAATTTATATAGGTTAATTTATCCATATGCCTTCCCATTTTAATTATTTTCAGCTTTTCAAAAAATTCTGCATTCATAACAATTTCTTCAATATGAAATGAATTTGGGCATTGTGGTATATTCCTATAATCCCAGTACTTGGGAGGCTGAGACAGGAGGATTACAAGTTTGAAGACAACCTCAGCATCTTGGCAATACCCTGATTCCAAATAAAAAATAAAATAAAAATACGGCTGAGGGTGTAGCTTGGAGGTAGAATGTCCCTGGGTTCAATCCCCAGCACCACACACACACATACACACACACACAAAAAAAAAGGAAAAAGAAAAAACCCTCACTATTACACATTTTCCTCCGGTTATAGCTGAATACAATGCATGTCTTATTGCTGAAGTTTTGAAAACAACATTCCTAACTATATCATCCTGTTATCTTGCAATTTTATAGATTTTTCCACTTTAGTTACTGGAAAGGCAATTATTGTTTCATAGATGCAATACATTCTGGAAACTTGTTCAGAAATATCTTAAAAAGAGATTTCAAATTTTCTCCTCAGTGAGAGCTATTTTCTCTGATTTATTTTAGGTGATTTTCTTTTGATTATTTTTGCAAGTCCAGTTATTTTTCTCTGTCATCTACCTGTGCTGGGAATTGTGCATTCTAATGGCTTTCAATATTAGTTACAATTAAGTTTACTCTTTTAAAACACGTGAATGAACCAGTACCAATCCCAAATCAATTGGATCAGATTTTTCGATGTCATGATTCCGGTCTTAGTATTTAACACAAAAAGCTTCCCAAGAAATTTTAATGTATAGCTACAGTTGACATTCACTGGTATCGAAAATGCTGCATTGACAGGAAATGAATGATGCCTTCTATCTTTCTGTGAGATAATGATGTACACAAATTAAAAGATAGTAAAAACAAACAAGTCAACAAAAAAAAAACTACTAATAATACTGTTAACTCAGAGGAATCAAACTAGATAGAAAGTCCAGATATACACTCTGCCTAATGGATCTCACTCCCGGCGTCAAAATTTACAACATGCAGCTGGGCATGGTGACGCACGTTTGTAATCCCAGTATTTGGGAGGCTAAGACTGTAGGATCCAGGTTCATGGCCAGCCTCAGCCGCTTAGTGAGGCCCTCCGCAACTTAGCGAGACCTTGTTTCAAAATAAAGAATAAAAAATAGGGCTGGGGGTGTAGCTCGGAGGTAGAATGCTCCTGGGTTCAATCCCTAGTACTACAAAAAAACCCCACAAAAAACAAAAAACAAAAAAATCTACAACATGCAAAACAATACACTCCATGTGCCCTGGGCTCAGATGCGCAGCTGAGAGGCCTCCACACACAGAATGATGGCCATGGAGAGGAATTCTTCACTGCGTCCTTTTTTGACTTTCCTTCCAGGTTGCAATGATTTAAGCTGGACCGATAACATGGCATATGAGTATGAACTATGTAAGAAGAGCATGTACCAATTATATCCTAATGCTTGATCTGAAGATTAATTCTTTTTTTGTCTTTTTTATGTTCATTTATTGGTGCATTGTAATTATACATTTTGATATATGTCAGGGTATGAACATCATACATGCACACATTGCACATTTAGCCCTCCCTCCAATCCCACCCTATTCCCTCCCCCTTCCCTCCCTTTCATGCTCCGGATAGTGATTGAGTCTTAAAGGTTTGTGTATGTACATCATGTGCTATGTTGTGTTTCCCTCCATCCCCTCCCAACTCCCTCAGTTAGGTCACCTTCTTTGTCCATCTAAAGATTTCTTCTTCTTCCCTTCTAAGTCCCTTCTAAGTCCCATTCTATCTAGCTCCCACAGATTAGGGGAGAAATCTGATTTTTTACTCTTAGTGACTTACTAATATCACTTAGCATAATGTTCTCTAGTTCTCTCCATTTCCCTGCAAATGATGTGATTTTGTTCTTCTTTGTGGCTGCGTAAAATTCCATTAATTCTATTTAATAATTTTCTCTATAAAGTTCTAAGTCCCTGAATAATCATACGTTCAAAACCACATTTTGTACCATTCTTCTTTGAGGTTAGTCAGACCAAATAAGTTTGAGGAGGATGTTTTATTAAAGTAAAATCCATCTTTGTTACAATATACTTGTTAAAATAATTATAAGACTTCTAAAGTTTTGCTACTACTCATTAAATTGTCAGTGACAAAGTGAAATATTCAGGTCTAATTAATATAGATTGATATAATTATTTCAATGGTACTGGCCAGTTTCATGGTGCAATAAATAATACTCTAGAGATATTAAAGTATACTTATGTAAGATTTATTTGCTTTTATGATACTTTCAGTTAATCTCAAGAATAATTCATGCGTTTATTTGTATATTGGTATGTGCTCAATGCTGAATTAAAATGCTTGCTTTGTTTCAGTAAATATTTCCAGCTTATATTTGATAGATTAACTTTATGTACAGATTTCATAATATCAGGTAGAGTCATTTTGTTTTCTTCTGATTCTTTTTAGTAGTAATTTTATGGACATGGTCTTAGTCCTAAAATACTTAAGTGTTTCCCTTCACTCTTTTAGAAGTTTTCTAAATCAATGTAAATTTTGCAATATGGTACCAGATTAAAATTTGTTTTGAAAATAGACCTTTTCATGCTAGTTTCTTCAAACAAGTGTTTAAAGTAGTCATATATTTTATTTCAATCATAAACCTTGAAACTGGTGCACTGATTTGTCAGACTTGAAAAATTATAGGATGAATATTTTAACATAGATATAACTTAAATGAATATTCTTAGAATACAAATCAACTGTGCTCAAAGAAATTTAAAATATTCTTTATCCAAACCATAACTACATATATGTTAACAATTTTCTGTTACTTTCTCTTTCTTGTATTTACAAATACTCCTCAATATTTAACCTTTGACAATATTTTTACAACTGAAGCAGGTTGGAGAAAAAAAAATCTTTGAAAAGATTATTTATTATTATGCTTTTTTGTATACTTATTTTGAAGTATTTCTAACTAAACTAATTATACAGAAAGACAATATTTTTAAAATTGTCAAGGTTGAGATGAATGTCCTAAGATAATGTGTACTCTTATATTTCAATCCCTTTTAGTTAAATATTTTGGACTTAAAAAAGATTGAATTTTAGAATCAGTTTGAAGTATTCATTATATATATATATATATATATATACATATATATATATATATCTCACATTCTTTATTTCCATGCATCTTCTTTGAGTATATATGAACTTTCTGCTTAGTTGATTCAAACTTCAATACTATTAACACTTTCCCTGTGTTAATTCACTTTAGTTTGCTATGTAATGATGTAATCTATATAACACCCATTCATAATACTTTCCAGTTGAAACTAAAAATCATTTTCTAGGAAAATAATACATAAGGGACAAAGCTCTTACGAAGAATGTAAAAGGCATTTCAGGAATAGAAAAAACAACACAACTTGTCATTGGAGAGATGGAAATGATGGTGCATTAGGTTGTTAAAGTCCTTGCTGCTGTCTCCGCCCGACTCACTGACCAAGACATTACTGTCTTTGAACTTCTGTCATCCATTATTTATACAATTCATTCTTGTTGCTGCAAGATTGGTTTGCGGCATGAAGTCAGTGCACATAGGCAATGAAAAGAAATGGGGAATCTTTCAGGTCATATGTAATCCCACTACCTTCCTCTTTTCCCATTCATTATGTCAATTCTTGTCTCAAACTTTACTACATCTCTCTACTATTTTTTTCACTATTTAATTCAGGTTAACATCGGTCTATCAAGTAAAGCAATATCCAGGTACCTTGTCCTGGTTTTTCTGAAATTCTCAAGTCAGCATAGAGATTAGGGCTCTATGGATTACAAATTTTATTTTTCCTACATTGTTCATTTGTCACAAGTGAGTTGCACACGTGTACACACATAACTTAGGTATATTCACATGTAGACTCTGTGCATGTGTGTGTTACATTCTACTTTACGTTCATAATTTGGAAATAGACTTTATTTACTTTTTCATGCAATATTGAGATCAGCAAATGTAATTTTTTTTTTTTGCGGTACTGGGGATTGAACCCAGGGGCGTTCTACCTCCGTGCTACACCACTGGCCCTATTTTTTTATACTTTATTTTGAAACTGGGTCTCACGGAGTTGCGGAGGGCATCACTAAGTAGAGAGAGAGAGAGAGAGAGAGAGAGAGAGCTGAGGCTGGCCATGAACCCGGATCCTCCGGTCTCTGCCTCCCAAAGTACTGGGATTACAAGCGTGCGCCACCACGCCCGGTTAGCAAATGTAATTTAATGACCATATGGCCATTGATTCTGCTTCCCATTCCCCAGGATATGCACATGGTCCTGATGGGGGCTGCATTGCTTGATCTGGCTTAGTGTCACTGAGAAGATGACCACTGAGAAGATGAGTTCAAAGACGAGATGCTTACTGAGTTCCTTCTACTTCTTAAAATCCAGAAGTTACTGCACAGCATTGCTGTAATTTCTGCTATAATGTGGGACCACGTATCCTGATTCCTGTTCACTGAAAACTCATTCTACAACCTGAAGATTCTCCCTCTCTTTCTCTTTCTCTCTCCCCCTCTCTGTTTCTCTCTCTCTCTGTTTCTCTCTCTGTGTCTCACTTACTTTTCCTATCTCCCCTCTTTTCAAAATTCAAAGAAGTGTTCTAAATGAGCATTCAATCATTTCTAAAAATATTTCCACAATAAAAATGCACAATTTTGACTTCCCATAAATGAGTATTTCTGGATTTGTGGTGAAGTTTTTGTATAAATGATCATTAGCTGAAAGAATCACTGATTTTACTTCTAATTAATAGGCATCTACTTTGTGTTTGTTAATATTGATGTATGAAACAAGTATAAAACAAATATAACTTTCAAGAATCTTACATTTATAGTGTTTAAGTGTAGAATTAAGGAAGGAAACAAAGTACAAAAATCAACTATTTTTTAAATTAGAGTAAAACCTTTGCGTAAAGGGAGTGTCATATGATGAAATATTAATGAAGGAGGAGGATGCATTCGATCGATGTTTCATTTGGAGCATCTTAGTGCTGGATCTTTTAAGATTGGCAGCATTTAAATAGTTTGAGATATGATAAGACTTTAAATATAGGAATAATTGGTAACACATACTATTAAGTAAAATAAATATTAACCCAAAGCATAAGGACAGATCACATCACCTAGACACGCAGTGAAGTTAGAAGTGCTCAAAGCTTAAGTGTCTGCAAGGAGCTCTACCATCGCCACCATGTCCCTAGTCAAGGCAGCTCTGAAGCCTCTTCACAGACAATGTGGTCCCCAGGGCACTATAAAAAAGTGTGAAATCTTAGGTTGTTTGGGGGGAGATATTATCCCTAAGTCTGTGGTACAACTTATACCAGCGACTTCTGACCTGGGATTGAGACTGGAAAGAATTAGGTGAGGTAATAGGAGGGAATTAAATACTAGCCTAGAATATTTTATCTCATCTGGCGAATTCTTACATAGTTTTTAATTTTTTTTAAAAAAGTAATGACATTATCAGACTTCCAATAAAACATTTTATGTACTGAAAAGATCTTGAAAAGCTGCATGAAATAAAATTAGTCTGAGGAGGCAAAACTCAATAGATGCAATTATAAAACCCTATACAACATCCCAAAGATGAACTCTGTGGTTATAGGTAGGGTTAGATATGGACCAACAAAAGTCTTATGAACAAAAATCCTGGGGTCTTAATTGACAAAAAGCTCAATAGGGGCAATGGAGTGCAGTGGCCAAAAGGACAAAAGTGAATGAAGCCACCCATGATGGGAATGTGGAGCCATCAGGAGGAAGGGTCATCTCACTCTCCTGTGCCCTCCGCAGACCACGCCTATGACTGGCATTTGCTCTTTAAGCGGGGCATTGACAAAACACATCCAGAGAAGTAGGAAGGAGATGAGAAGAGAGATCATGACCTATGAGGATCCTTTGAAAGAACTGAGGAGATTTATTGTGAAAAGGATATAACTTTGTTGAGACTCGGGTAGTTAAGGATTGGCAGGTGGGGAACTATTTCCGAAACTTCCATGGTTGTTATCTGAAAGAACGTTTAGAAATTTCTGTGGCTCTTGAATATCTAGATGTTGTCAAGGAACCACAATGACTACCTTTTTTAAGAATTATTATCTCTCCAGCAGTTGAAAATGCTTTTTTTTTTTTAAATAAATCTGGGTGTAGTAGAGCATGCCTGTAACCTCAGTACTTAGAAAGATGAGACAGGAAGATCACAGGTTCGATGCCAGCGTCAGCAACTTAACAAGGCCATCAGCAACCTAGCGAGAATCTGTTTCAAAATGAAAAGTAAAACAGGGCTAGGTGTGTAGGTTGGAGGTAGAATGCCCCTGGGTTCAATCACTAGTACCAAAAAAAGCTGCTTTTTGATTGGTTGTGAAAGAG
Organism: Glis glis; assembly: GCA_004027185.1. Lineage (NCBI taxonomy): Eukaryota > Metazoa > Chordata > Mammalia > Rodentia > Gliridae > Glis > Glis glis. Next base: position 26,755 of record PVJS01024057.1, read on the forward strand.
TGCTCTCCTCTGGATTAGACTGAAAATCCATTCTAACAGAGATTTCTACTGCTTCAATAGTAGAATATAATAGACTATATATAACAGAGTATCTATTATATCCCTGAACAATAAAATAGATATGGTGCCGGAGGTCAATGACCACATACATAAGAGAGTAAGGTTTCTTTCTAAAATAGATAAAATCAAATTAAATATTTTAATTGCTTATAGCACAAGTGTTGTGAAACACGTGGAACTGAGTAGAATAAAAACATACTGTGCTTCCCCTTAGCTGCATACAACAGGTATAATGAAGTTGTCAGAGGAACAATAGCTATTTAAAGGAACAATCAAAATATCAACAAAGTTATTTCCAGAAGCAGAACAAGCTTAACTTTGAGTTATACTATTTTTCACTAGACATTTGTTCAGTGAATGGATGCATGAATGAATGTCAGACCAGGCAACTCGCTCTCAACACTTCATTGAGGTTTTCAAAGAGACAACTCAGTGTAGGGTGAGAAAACTTTGAATGACGGTGAAAAACATGGACCCAGGTTTCAATTTTCCATTGACATAGTCCCAAATCAGTTTTTGATGGCTTCACCTGGGCCCTGTAGCACTTTGAAATGGCACAAGACCCATGAAGAGGACGCTGGGATTTTTTGATTTTGTGTGAAATCAGGCTCACTATGGGAGGCAGCTGTTCCATAATAGAGAGGAAAAGTCTGGCTGTTGGGGGTGTGGACCTTGGTTTTATAACTGTAGCAATGTGCTGACTTGGCATATCATCAAACATTCTTTTTGAACCTGTCTGATCACTTCCAGAAAGGGGAGGATCCATTTGGTTATGGTTCATTGGCAGTCACTTGGAAAAGGGCGTGCATTTTAATGGTATGGCTTCCAGTACTGGGTATTATTAACCATGGCTAGAAAGGGCTTCCAAATATGGACAATGCTGAAGGCTAGCTCTAACACTGTAATAAGGTAAGAACGAAGAACTGGGCAGGTTGAAATAGAAATCACATTTGAAATGACCCAGCCACACATAGAGGCAGAATGAGTCTGGAGAAAGACCAAAATTGTGAACCTAATGTGCTTCAGCCCCTTAGTTCATCCAGGACCGATTCATGTTCAGTGGTCGGAATTCTCTTTGTTCTTGACAGTGTTTCATTCATCACCCTATTTTTATCCTCAAGAATTCTATTTGGTAATAAATGTTGCCTTTACAATCACTTGACATATAATGTCCTACTACATGAAAATTCCTATTTTCAATCTTTCCTCCTGAAAGATAAATATATCCAATTGCATGACATTTGACAGTCAACTATTAAGGGGAACAAGGATAGTCTCTATCCTCTGATATTCTGAAGTCGAGATTGAAAAGAACAGTAATATGCGCCCATCAAGCATTTCTTGGTGCGTAAAGTATTGATACGGAGATGTTCAGGAAAATTTCCTAATCTGAAGTTCTTGTGGTGAGCTTTCATTGTTTTGTGCTCTCAATTCAAATGTCTACTACATCACCGATGTGCTGCCCATCATCATTTGCAACTCATAGAATGCAAACTAATGTATGTTTCTTTTCCTTTGCACAAGGTAAAATTGTATCTGGTTCCACATAAAGGACACCCATCTACCATGATTTGCATAAGTACAGAGTTATTATTTCTCATGTAAAAAGGAAGTACAAGTTTAGGTAGTATAGGGCTTGGGCAACAACTTGATGAAACTAGGAACCCAAGTTTCTTCTACTTTCTTGCTTAACTTGGGAGCTTTTCATACCCACACTAGCAACATTGCGGCTACATCTCCAGCCATGATGTTTGTATTCCAGGCAGGAAGAAGACTGAAGAGGCAAAAGTCTAAAAGGCATATGTCCTGAGTCACGGGCACAGCATCATTCCCACATTGCAGAAAAGATTCTGCAAGGGTGTTTAAGTAGATGAGTGCGTTAAGCCGTACAGGAGAGGTCTGTTAAGAAAGAGGAAACACCATTGGATTGAACCTGGCAAGAACACTGGAGGGTACTTCCACAAAGTTATTAAATTCTAAAGGAGAAATTAGACGAATAACACAAAATAAGTGAGTAGTGTTTAGGAAACCCAGAACATTGAAAGAAAAAACAACTTATAAAAATATACGTGAGCCAACGTGGGGGCGCACGCTTGTAATCCCAGTACTTTGGGAGGCGGAGAACGGAGGATCCGGGTTCGCGGCCAGCCTCAGCTCTCTCTCTCTCTCTCTCTCTCTCTCTCTCTCTCTCTCTCTCTC
>PVJS01024058.1:0-29013 GCA_004027185.1 Glis glis
AGATAGGAGGAGCACAGATTTGAGACCAGCTTCAGCAATTTAGGGAGACTCTCAGCAACCTACAACAAGAACACAAAACAAAATAAATTAATTAATTAAAAGGGCTTGGGGTGTATCCTGGAGGTAGAATGCCCATAGGTTCAATCGCCAGTAATACACACACACACACACACACACACACACACACACACACACACACACACCACAGTATCTGGTCCAACCCAGAGAGGTTAATGACTAGCCCAGAGTCACACAGCAAGGGTTGTAGTGGGAACTAATGGACTCTGGGGTTCTTTCCACCTTCCTAGCTCTGCTGCTTGGGCTGGGGTTTGAAGAAGAGAGATTTTGATTGACCAGATACTAAAGGCAGATAGGGCAGGCCAGGCCCACAGAGCAACATGGGCAGAATGGAATGGCAGGGGTCAGGACTGCATGTCGAAGGGAGTGTGAAAACAGGGAAGCAAGAGGTATTTATTGAGCACCTATTAGGAAGTGTGCGCCAGCATGGTGTGAACTGAGAGAAAAATCTCTTCTGGGAAAGCCTGGACAAAGAAGCAAGAAAGCAAGCCAAGCTGGAGCACAAGGAGCCTTGAAGGTCAGGCCAAGGAGGCTGGCTTCACAGGTTTCGAGAACAAAGGATGCCCGGGTTGTGGCTTGAGTGTGTGGTGGCCTGGTACATTTCTTTTCCCCAGCTCCCACTAGCTCATCCAGGCCGTGGAAAATAGAACACCTTACCCTCTGGGGCCTCGACAAAGCCCAGAATAATTTTCTTACCCAGATTTCTCTTCCTGTGTGTACCTGGGTGGATTCTGAGGGGTCCCCAGCTCCCCAGTGCTGGCACATGTTGTCCTAGGAACTGTCAAGGGCATCCTCCCCAGACCTGTGCACCTGTCCCTTCCTGCCTTGTCCTCCACGCCCCACCTGGAAAGCAGAGCTGGCATCGACAGCTTTGAGGGGCATAAGCCCAAGATGGCCCTGGTCACACAGTTGGAACTGAGACTCAAGCCTCCAGGCTGCCTGGCTTCCCTTCCAGGAGCCCCATTTCCTGCTCTCTGCAGCTCCAGGGCTGCCAGAGCCTCAGATGGAAAACAAGCCCAGCCCCATTTCCTCTGTTTAACTGCTGGAGCTACTTGCAGAATGCCTGGGAGAGGAAGGCTGGGCCCTGCAGCGAGCGGCCTCCTTCTAGAACAGACCTTGGCCTAGTGGGCAGAGTCTCTGATGGACCGCAGCATACACGTCCCACCTTGAGGGACTCAGAGATGACAGGCTGGAGGGAGAGTGGTTGGGAAAAGAGGTGCCAAACCTGGCCGTGTCCCCAACCTTAGAAGGATAATAGGATATCTTATTTCAGGGGTTAGAGTCTTAATTCCACAACTTACCAGATAGCTGACCTTGGACTAGTAAGTTTAGCAGCTCTGTGCCTCAGTTTCCCCATGTCAAAGAAGGAAAATAACAAGATCTACCTTCTAGGGTCATTAAAGGATTCACTGAACTAATTATATATTCAGTAAAGTTTCTGCAACAGAAGTGTCTGAGAAATATTAACTATTGTTTCTCATGACCGACTATTAATTATTCATTGCATAGCATGCATTGATTAAACATGTTATTGAGAACTATTGTGCTGTAGTCACGAGGGCCACCAAGGTGATTCTAGCACCAGATGGAGGTTTCTAGGGGTCGCATGGCTTCGCACGTGTCCTGTGTCTGCAGGTTCTGTAGCGTAAATGTTTGTTGAACTGAACTGACACTGTTTCTGTCCTCGAGAAATTCACAGCCTCGCTGGAGTAACAAACACATATACAATTAAAGAACTAATTATAGAGCAGTGTGATTAAAGAATGCTTGAGGAAGGTACGAATTCCTCCCCTGAACCAGCCCTAAGAATAAAGAGTAAGCATGTGCCTTACTATTTATTTGCCTAATCCTCACTCCACACTCCAGCACAGCCTGGCCTCTGGAGATCTTGCTGGCCCCATGTCACATTCCCTGGCTCCCCGTGCTGGTCTCCAGATGCCTCAAATGCGCTCCTTGCTTAGGACCTTTGCTCTTACTGTTCCTTCCACCTACAGGGCTGTTCTCCCAGACTGTCACGTGGTTCTCTCTTTCCATTCATTCAGGTCTGTTCTCAGATGTCCCCTTGTCAGTGAGGCCTTGCCGGATCCCCCATCCTTATCATCACCCTCTTCCCCCTTTGTTTTGGCTTCCTTTTTCTTTATAGCACATCTGAGTACCTGACATGATGTTACACAGGGATGGTCTGTCTCCTAGATGTCTTCCCCACTAGCATCTAAGCTTGGCGAGAATACAGCTTCCATGCTCACGCTATACTCTCCCTTACAGTGCCTGATGCATAGAGGATGCTCAATCAGTATTTATTGAATAAATTAATTTGTAAACCCTTTCACTTCTTGTTTGACACACATGTAACTCCATGAGTGTAAATAATGGTTCCATTTACAGATGAAAAAAAATGGAGGCTCAGAGCCGGGCGTGGTGGCGCACGCTTGTAATCCCAGTACTTGGGAGGCTGAGACCGGAGGATCGCAGGTTCGCGGCCAGCCTCAGCTACTTAGTGAGGCCCTCCACAACTTAGTGAGACCCTGTTTCAAAAAAAAAAAAAGAATAAAAAATAGGGCTGGGGGTGTATCCCGGTAGATTCAATCCCCGGTACCGCCCAAAAAAATAAACTAAAAAAAATGGGGGCTCAGAAAAGCTCCTTGATGAGCCGGGCATGGTGGCAGTACTTGGAAGGCTGAGATAGGAGGATTGCAGGTTCACAGCCAGCCTCAGCTACTTAGTGAGGCCCTCCGCAACTTAGCAAGACCCTGTTTCAAAATAAAGAATAAAAAATAGGGCCAGGGGTAAAGCTCGGAGGTAGAATGCCTCCTGGGTTCAATCCCCAATACCAAAAAAAAAAAAAAAAAAAAAAAGCTCCTCAACACATTGTTTATATCCTACCTTATCCCAAAAATGATTTAAGGCAAGTCAGAGAGGTTTGTGACCTGACTTGGGTCACACACCTGGCAAATGAGAGAAACAGGACACAAGTCCATGTCTTCAGGCTCCATCCTCATTGCTCTTCATTACATCGCTGTCCCATGTGCCTGACCTTCTATTGGACTGTGTGATGCACACAGGGTGTGAAGGAGAGAGAGCTGCATGTGGGCTGGGCACCCACAGCCAGTGTACCAGGGGTTGTCATGAAGTGAGAGACCTCAGCAGGACCAAGAGGTTTCCATCAGGGAGGAAAGCCAGGTTAGACTGAGGTGCAGATCCAGCCCAGGCAGGCCTGGTGGCTGCCTTGCAGCGTCTGACTTTCAGGACTGTCTCCTGGCTGCTGGGCTGGGCTTGTCCCCACCTGCCCCTCGCTCTCCCATGTAGCTCCTCACCCCGGCCAGCCTCTTGCCCCAGCCAGCGGAAGGCGCCTACAAGCCCTGTGGTCCTCCGCTTGGGCGGCCAGCCGGCCTCTAGCAGGGCCCCCCCGGGTCAGGAAGTGCCGAAAGAGGAAGAGAGTCGCCGGGCAGGATGAGCGCGCTGGGGGCCGGCCACAGTGCTGGGGGAGGCTGCGATGTGGCCGCAGCTCTGGGCCCCGTGGAGGCGCTGGGGACGGAAGAAAGGGAGCTGCCGGGGGCACTGAGGCAGATGTGGCGCTACCGCTCTTGGGACGTGCCACAGATCCCAGCCGAGGCCCCCCAGACACAGTAGGTACAAGGGTGACCTGGAAGTGGGCACAGGGACCTCCGTCTCTCTGTAAAGCTTTTATCTGTGGTGGAAGGGCGGCAGAAGCAGGGCTACCCACCTGTTCCCCAGCAGCTCTGTGGAGGACAGCAGAGGGCGAGGAGATTCTTGGCAGAGGAGGTGCTCTAATGTTGGGGGGGGGCAGCGTGGTCGAAGGCTGAGCTGGCTCACAGGAGGCCAGGAGCTGAGGAGCTGACCGCAGGGGCTCTGGGAAAAGGAGCCTCCCCGGGAGTGCGGCTGTACATGCTAAAGGTTTCTGAAGCTACAAGGTTTGTGCAAACTCAGTGAGGTCTCCACCTGCCTCTGGCTCTTCCCTTGGATCTTGGTGTAGGAGCCATTGGGGAACTTCCCCAAAGAAAACACATGACCCTGGGGGCCCAGTGTCAAGCCCACTTGGGGACTTCTCTGCCCTCTTCCTGGCCAGCCTGCCACCAGTTGCTGGCTGGAGGGCCAGGCCCCACCTCCTTGCCCAGACCTTCTCCAGACCCACAGGAAACTTGAGGGAGCTAGGAGAGGGTGCTGGCTATTTCTCAAAATCACAGGCTTGCTCAAAGGTCACAGCCCTCCAGCCTTGGCTGTTAGTGGCTGGCTCAGGCTAGAAAATGGGCTGCCATAATCTCAGAGGACAGGGTGAAAGTGAGGGTGGCACAGGATGTGGCTTTGCGGAATGGAGTGCAAACTGAAACAGTGGGCAGCTGCCGCGGGCATCAGGGTGGCAGGCTAGGGAGGAGGAAGACAAGGTCTCCAGCCTCCTGGCCTCCCAGGGTCAGCCCTGCAGAGGCAGGACTCCCAAGCATCTGTGATGGCTGTGTCCCTGAAGGCGACTCTTCAAGTTCAGTTGCTCATCTGGAGGGGGACAGCCTCTGCTGCCTTCCAGGTGTGTTTATGTGTGTGGATGAGATACATTTCTGGGTGAGTGTGTATGTGTGTGTGATAGGAATGGAGTGCTGTAACAATTGTCAGGGAGTATTTGCATGTAGGAGATGGATGTGGATATTCTACATGGGTGTGTATGTGAACGAGTGTGTAGCTGTAACTGTTGTCCTATGTATATTTGCATGTGCAAGCGATTACTGAAGTATAAGAGATGAAGAGGTGCCCCTGGACATTGTGTGGGAAAATCCCGTGTGTTAGTGGGTGATGGATTGGAAGCCACTGTGAATAGCCATGGAAGCGTGACCCTGTTTGAGAACCGTGTAAGTTCTTTGTTGGTGTGTGTGAGAGTCAGTGAGTGACTGGTGGCTAAGTGTGAAGCTGGGATGGGAGTGTGAGTTTAAGTAATGAGTGAGCAGAACTGTGTGCGAGGGGCGTGTCTGTTCTGTGCATGGGAGCATCGTGTGACTTGGGTTCCGTGGGTGTGATTTGGGAGAGCCAAGGGGGTAGGGGTGGAGACGGTCAGAGCGGCTGAGTGGGCACAGGGAGTGCGAGAGAGGAGGAACATATTCCTGTGGATGTGGGAGGGGAGGTGGTGACAGCCGCCTCGCGGGTGTACACTTGTGAGCTTGTAGGCTGCTCGGTGCGGGAGAGCTAAGGGGAGGAAACGATTGTGTGCCTGGGTGCGCACAGCGCGCGTGTGTCAGGCCAGGAAATTCCGTCCCATCCAGGCGAACCGGCCTCGGGGGCCGGGGGCGGGGCTTCCGTGGCTCCGCCTCTCGGGGCCGTGTCTCGGGCTGCCGCGCAGCCTGCGGCCGGCAGAGGGCGCCGCGGACCGGTGTCGCTGCGCGGCCGAGGGGGCGTCCTCGGCGGCGGGCAGGCAGCGGCCCGGCCAGCTATGAGGGGTCCTGCGGCCGCGGCTGGCGGCACTTCCTGGAGCGGCAGCGGGGGCCGCTTCCCGGGCACCTGGGCGTGGGGCGCGGGGGCGCGCGGCACGGGGTGGGCGGAGCGAGCGCGCGCCCTGGCCGCGGCGGGTGGCGCGGAGCGGGCGTGCTGAGCCCCGGCCGCCTGCCCGGCATGGGCGTCTCCCGCGGGCCCGCCGCCGGCTGGGGCTAGGGCCGGATGGAGCCGCGGGACGGCAGCCCCGAGGCCCGGAGCAGCGACTCCGAGTCGGCCTCCGCCTCGTCCAGCGGCTCCGAGCGCGACGCGGGTCCCGAGCCGGACAAGGCGCCGCGGCGCCACAGCAAGCGGCGCTTCCCAGGGCTGCGACTCTTCGGGCACAGGTGAGCGGGGCGGCGGCGGGACGGGCACCGGCAGCGTGCCGCGCAGGCACCGGGGGACATTCCTCCACCAGTGGTGGCGGGACGGGCCACCTTGTACTGACACCCAGCGGGAGTCCCCCCTGGCACCGGCGGGACGGGCTGTCTTGGCGCTGGCACAGCGTGGGAGTCATCTCCCATCACCCGGGCACGGGCGGTCCCTGTCGTACCGGCACAGGCACCTTAGTGTAGTGCACCTCATCTGTAGTCGCGGGGTAGGGTCAGCTCTCAGTCCTCCGGCAGGGAGACAGAATCAACCCGTTGGCACCAGCAGGCAGGGTCCCCATGACCAGTCACCCACCCGCCCCTTCTTGACCCTGACAGAACAGGGCCTCTCTGAACCTCCCGGCACCAGTGCGGTGTAGGGGGGGGGGATCACACTGACCTTTGGGCTTCCGTGGGTCCCATTTGCCTACCACCACTGCTTGGCATCTGCTCAACGTGGCCCGGTTGGCAGTGTCAAAACACATGTCTGTCCCGAGAGCCACTGATTGAGTTGCTCAACATTTTAAGCTTTCCCTTGGGGTTGGGGGTGCCTGACCCTCTGCTGTATGTTGCTCTCAATTAGCAGGGAGACCCCAGCTTCTCCCTCTACTAGGCAGTCATCATCTCCCCCTAACTCCTTCCAGTCTTTCTGGGGAAGGGATGAAGTGGGCTGTAGTCTAGAATCTGTGCTGGCTGTTCAAGCACCATCTTGCCCCCTCCCTCCAGCACTCCAAATGTCACCATACTGTGCCTGTGACAGAGCTTTGACCAGGACTCTGGTGAGGAACTGGGGAGGGTGTGGAAAGACTGAGTGCAAGCAGTTCATGGCATGTGTGCCGGTCTTGTCGGCCCGCCGCTGCCTGCCCTCGAAGCCCTGTGGAAGGTAAGAGAAGGCGCCGCCCCAGGAGTACCCCACCTGGCTCTCTTGAGCTTTCTCTTGTCTAACCTTGGCCATTCTCTGGTGGCCTAGGAGCTTGCAGCCAATCAGCTAAGGACCCCAGAGCTACCTCAGGCTGGATTCTGACCACTTGGACCCTGCCCAAGGCCTCCCTCACTTTTCTGCAGCTGCCCCGAGCTTCATGGCATTCGGCCCCTCCTGCGTTTTGCCCTGTGCCTTCCGTGGGTAGATTTTACCTACCAATAACCTGGGCAGTTTTCTCCTGTTGTGCAGGTCAGCATACCTGTAATGCTGACCTCTGCGTGCCTTATCCTAGCCAGGGCCCTGCTCTTTACACCTGCAGTGTGTTGCCAAGCACACACCACACACAGAAATCTGGATCCTAACACTGGCAGATGGAGCGCCACGGGCTCTCTTGAAGCCATGTGGACTTCAATGTCATGTAAAACAGGGCAAGCAGTAAAGCTTCCAGTTCTTCTGTTTTGTCACCCACAGCCCTGCAAGATGGAGCAGTTTACACCCAGCTCTGCAGGATGTAGCCTCCAGTGTTCACAGGCTCCGAGGGGGTGGTAGGGAGGGGCTCCGTCGGAGGTTTCCTGTCACTGCTCACAGGGCACCCAGTGTTAGGCGCTTCTGACCTGTGGCTGTGCCCCTTTGGAAGTTACAGGTTTGTGCATGTAGGGATGAGCTTCAGGCACTTTCAGGAGGAAGAACAAGAAGCAAAAGAACTGACAGGTACTTTTACATAATTCTCCAAAATAAGCAGGATAGAGGTTATTTCTCCACTTTTATAGATGAAAAAAAAAAACAGGGTCAGAGAGAAGCAATTTGCCCAGAGTCACAAGCAAGTAAGAGACAGAGACAGCGTTTGAACCCAAGTTGGTCTGATCCCAAAATCCACATCCCTTTCTATATACCAGGATCCCAAACAGAACATCACAGGGGACTAGGAAGCTTTAAAAAATTCAGATACCTAGATCTTATCCTTGGCAAGTCTGGCTTGTCAGGTCTGGAGAGGGAGCCCGGGCATTTTTTTAGAGCTTCCCAGATGATTCTGATGTGCTACCAAGTTTGAGAAGCACAGTATTACATCACCCCGGGGATGGTAAGTGATCTGATAGGCTACATAATGAGAAGAAGATCAAAGAGCACCTCTGGAAGCATGGAAGGAGTGTCCCCTACTGGGTAGCACCGTGCTGGGGGCAGTGGGGCCTTCAGAAATGATACATTCAGCCAGGCGTGGTGGTGCACGCTCGTAATCCCAGTACTTTGGGAGGCGGAGAACAGAGGATCCGGGTTCGCGGCCAGCCTCAGCTCTCTCTCTCTCTCTCTCCTCCCTGCCTCTCTCTCTCTATGTAGTGAGGCCCTCCGCAACTTCGTGAGACCCGGTTTCAAAATAAAGTATAAAAAATAGGGCCGGGGGTGTAGCACGGAGGTAGAACGCCCCTGGGTTCAATCCCCGGTACCGCAAAAAAAAAAAAAAAAGAAATGATACATTCAAAGAACATAGCAAAGGGTGGGGCCTTCCTCTGGCAGGCCTGGGAGCTTAGAATCAGTGCCCACTCGGGCTGGCCTCCCTTTACTTGATTTGATGGTCAGGTGGCAGGGGGCAGACATGGAATAGTGCCCCTTCCTGGGCTCTGCCCTCTTTAATGCTGCTTATTGGTCCTGTCACCTTTGCTGGTCGCTGGCCACTAAAAAGAGTCCTCAGTGCTCCAGCTGAAACCATGCTGTCATCTTTATCCAGGCTCCATGCTCATTCATAACCTAGTTCTTGCTTCTTTTTGGACACCCGTCCTCTGCATTTCCCCATTCTGCTCCCCCAACCCCATCTACACCTGCACCTCAAATGTTGGGGCTGGAGGCCTGATAAGTGAAAGGGTAGTGGCTGGGGGGGAGGTCACAGTTAAATAGATTGGTGGCAGTTGAAGGTGTGCTGGGAATTCTGTACCAGATCTTGGCTCACTTGGGGAATTCCGTGAACAGTTATCTATGTCTGCTGTGGGCCAGGCAGGGGGTTGTGGTGGCACATGGGCCACACATTTGCCATCCCTCAATCCATTTGGGAAAAACAGTCTCTGTGGCATCTTCCTTAGAGAGCCTTTTCCTCAAAGCTGATCTCTGCCCCCTACAACTGGCAGCACTCTCTGGGAATCTGGGGAGCAGTTTGCCATCTCCCTTTTTTTAGCCCAGTCAGATACAAAGCTGAGCTGTGATCCTCCCCGGCTTGTGGATTCTTCCCACCCCCAACTCCATCCTGCGACACTTCTCCACGCTGGAAGCTATCAGCCCCCTCGCTGAGGAGGAGAGGGAAGAAGAGGTGTAGGCCCTGCTCTAATCCTAGGGCATCCTGTAGTCAGGAGGGCAGGACCTTTGCGTTCAGGTTTGTGGGCCTAAGGGTCACTCAGTCAACAGTGGGAGGGCTGTTGACTCTGTCTCCTCTGGCCTGGTCCCAGCATCCTGATCACACAGCTTGTGGATTAGCTGGTTTTGCACCCCAGGGGCATCAGAAATTACCTGGCACCTCATACATCTAGACAAAAGGAGCTTTGGCTGTCAGAGCCCCTGAGAGCCCGAGTGTCTGTTCTGCCATCCTTGTCCTTCATTAGACTCAAAGTCATAAGCTCCCAGAGGGCAGGAGACTCACCTGCGGAACAAGTTTGAAACAATAGGTCTCATTTAGAGGCAATCCCACATGGCCCCAGTGAGCATGATCCTGAAGTCAAGGCTGGCAGAGGGTACCTGCCAGGCAGCCCAAGCAGAAGCAGCCCCTGTTTGGGCTGGTTGGCAATGAACGGGGAGGATGCGATGAGGGACGCCTCTCATTCAGAGGGAGAACCCCTGTCTGTGGCGCCAGGATGTCTGGGAGCAAAAGGAGCCTCTTTGAGCCGTTTATCTCAATTAAGCTAATGCTGGGAACAGCCCAGGTGGCTGTGGGAGGCGGGTGCAAGCCCGAGTCCTTGGGTTCCAGCCAGGTTGGGGAAGTAAAAGGGGCCTCAGTGGCCAAGCCGTGTGTGTTTCACTGTGTTCACTCCCCGCACAAGGCCGTGTACCAGAGCGTGGAGCTGGCCCAGTTTGGGAAACAAGGATAAAATTCTGGTCTCCATCCACTGCCACATGTACCAGAGTCTCTGGCTTGCAGGTCATGGAAGGGGATGTGCGATTCCTATCTTTTTGTCTCTGTGCCATACTCCAGAAAGGTCAAATCCCAGGATGTGGAGCCACCCAGGATTTGCATTTGGCACAAGAGAGCATGAGTGTGGGTGTCCTCTCAGACAAGGAAGGACAGATGACCCTTGGTCAGAGAAAGCCTAGGCCCTGGGCGGCTGGGGCTGGGAGAGATTGAGAAGCCTGTCCTCATCTTCCAGGAGGCCTTTCCAGAATGGCCAGTGTCCCCAAGCAGAGGAGAAGGTCACTGGGAAGGTTAGCTAGCCCTGAGGCTTGGGCTGAGCTGGTACCTAAACGAAGCAAGGTCCTGAGTCCCTTCTGTCCCAACAAAGACCAGAGAGAGTTTCAAGGTCCTGCCCTGCAGTTTTGCTGGAGCAACACAAGGGGGCGACCACTGCCGTTGGGGGAGGCCAGTGGGTGAGGTGAGCCTCTTGGCCAGTTCAATTGCACCTGCTGTGGGTGGACCCACAGATGTCTCCTACTGGTGAGTTACCTGACACTCCAGCTGCCGAGGTGGAGCCAATCTGAGTGCCAGTGTGACACAGGATGTGTGCTTCCACATCACCTGGCCCTACCCCTCCCTGTCTCTGAAGATTGAGGCCCAGCCAGGTGGCCTTGACTCAGCCAAGGCCTCCTAACTCCCAGGACCATGTTCATTTGTGCCACATCACAGGACCCCAAAGCCTTCCCTGCTTTCTGAGAAATCCTCAACCGGCACCTTCCAACTTGCCTTCTGCCTTTTCTGCCTATCCTCCTAGAGGCTGCTGCTGCCACCTAAGCAGTCCTCTAAGTAAGCACGGGGCAGGGGCAGTGTGTGCCAGAAGGAGAATGCTCTACCTGCTTCCAGGCTCACAGCTGCCCTCCGTCCTGGAGTCCTCAGGTGCTGCCAGGCACTCATTTCTCGCTCTCCTCAGCCACCACCTCTGTGTTGCATATGAATGGGTGTCAGCCCCACATCGGGGCTGTGGTGTAGTTCCCCCACACCCTGTGGCTCTCAGCACAGGGCCTGGATGGCACTCGGGTCCAGGTGGGAAGGAGCAGAGACCAAATGCATCGAGGAGCTACCGTTCTACCACCTCTCCTCTTTGCCCCCGCCTTGCATGAGGCTGTGGAGACAGGTCACAAGAGCAGGTCTGAGTGAGACCAAGGGCTCTGGCCCTGGGCGGGGAGGGTGGAAGAGGGAGTTGAGAAGAGCACTTCCCGCCCCCCCACCCCCCCCACCCCCGTGCAGGTGGGCGAGGTCCAGCTCATCTTTTTCTGGCCATTGACAGGTGCCAAAAGCTTGTAAACCCATCAGTTTCATGTTCAACATAGTTGTGTCATAGTTGGTTTTACTCCCGTTTTGTTTTTTGTTTTTTTGTTTGCAGTACTGGGGATTGAACCCGGGGGCATTCTACCTCCCAGCTACCCCCCCGGCCCTATTTTTTATTCTTTATTTTTGAAACAGGGTCTCACTAAATTGTGGAGGGCCTCACTAAGTAGCTGAGGCTGGCCGCGAACCTGCAATCCTCCTGTCTCAGCCTCTCGATCTACTCCCATTTTACAGATGAAGAAACCAAGGCTTAGAGAGGTCAGGGCCTGACTCAGGGTTGTGAAGCTCACACTGGAGGCCAAGGATCTTTCCACAACACTTGGCTGCCCTACTTACTTGCACTCTTTTCTTCTTGTATTTTCCATCCCTAAACTGGCAAAGCCTAAGGATTGAGTTCAGCTCCATGGGGTTTCATGAGAGGTATTTGCCTCATATGGGAGTGACTTGAGACCCTGAGGTGATCTGTGCCAGGCCCCAAGGGAGAACTGCCACTAGGATCACTAGTTTCAGGAGGAATCAGTTGGGCCGAAGAGACCTTAGGTAGCCTGGGGCTAGAAGCCAGTTGTCATGTGGCTCCCTGCTTGACTTGGAACAGTGTGGCACATCTGTGACCTTTTATCTTGCTTAATAGGTACAAGGGGCAGAAGGCCCAAAGAATGAGTTCAAAGGAACCCTTGACAGCATCCCAGGGTCAGTGGTGACCTGGGGAAGAGACTGGGCCCCATTTGTACCCAGCATCCTCTCCCTCTACTCTCAGAGACCTGCTCCCCCTTGCTCCTGGCAGCGTGCCGGTTCAGAGCTCCTGTGGAGAGGCTTCTCCCCTGCCAGGGCTGAGCCCCATCACAGCACATGCCAAAATAGCTGTCTGGGAGCCTGGGCCTGCTCCGCCCACGCCCCAGCATCTTGCGGGTTAACAGCTTGCCTGTCTCTCCGCCCCCTTCCCCAGCTTGCTGACATTTTACAGAGAGAGACGGGGGTGGTTGTGAAAGGGGGCAAGCTGGTTCCTGCTCCCCAGCCCACACATACCCCACTGACACAACCTGCTACTGCCCACCCACCTCTGGAAGGCATCCCTTAGGGGGAGACCTGCCTTCCGGCCTGCCCGGGGAGACCCAGGGCAACACTCGGGAGCCGCTCTCTCTCTCTCTGGAGGTTCTTTTAAGACCCTTTTTGTAAAGAACAGTACACAGAATAGTGTATCACCCACCACTTAGCTTGGTTGAATCGGCCTTTACACCTGTATTAGCTTTAGATAGAGATGGAAGGCCGCATGTCTTCCTCCCCAGAGGAAACCACAATCCTGATTTCAGTATTTTCTGTTCTTGTGCCTGTTATTAAAGCTTTCCTACATAGGTATGCCTCTATACCAACATTTAGTGCTATTTTATTATAATCAGTGTTTAGCTTTATTATTTATTTATTTTACTGGTACCAGGAAATGAACCCAGAGACATTCTACCTCTGACCTACACCTCCAGCCCTATTTTACTTTTTATTTGGAAACAGGGTCTCACTAGGTTGCTGAGGGCCTTGCTATGTTGCTGAGGCTGGCCGCAAACCTGTGATCCCCGTTTCCGCCTCCCAAGCACTAGAATTACAGGCGTGCATCACCGCGCCCGACTTTACCTTGATTTAAATGGTGCACAGGACATACCATTCTGAATTTAGGTTCTCAACATCGTTTTGGAGATTTAACTATCTCAAAGCATGAGCTCTAGTGAATCCACCTCAGCTGCCACAGTTCCTTTTTGCAGTAGCTCAATGGCCTGTCTCCTGTTGACATTCAAGTGGTTTTTGCAACTTTTCACAGTTGCAAGCAATCCTTCAGAGACTGTTCTGGTAGCCGGCTCCGTGTGCGTTCTGTCCAGCAGTGCTCGATCACTGGCCTGCGTACCTTGGGCATAGATAGATGGTGCCAAAGTGTGTTCCAAAGCAGTTGTCCTGTGCCTTGGGAGGCATTTGCTTTCTTTAAACTTTTGGTAAACTAAGGGAATGGGAGCCATGAATACTTTCTCTTTCAAGGGTGTAGCAATCCCATAAAGAAGATAAGTTAGGTGTTGGCCCATTTATCAGGTTATGAGGAGATTGGGGTTCAAACCGGCATAGAAGCTTAGCTTGAGGTCATAGTGCTGGTCAGAAGTAGAATCCCCCTGTACCTTTGTGTTCAAATCCACAGTAGAGACCTTCATCCCTGTGACTTCCCAGATTTTAGGCACATTCCTGCTTCAAGGAACAGACCCTGCGTGGGATGCATGGATGCCTGAGGAGTGGGGTTAGGGCCCTGGAGGCTAATAGCTGCTTCTAAGAACATCTTCCAGAGCCAGGCGCAGTGGCACATGCCTGTAATCCCAGTACTTAGGAGGCTCAGGCAGGAGGATCTCAGGTTCGAGGCCAGCCTCAGCAACTTAGCAAGACCCTGTTTCAAAATAAAAAATAGAAAGGTCAGCTGGGTGTGGTGGCACACGCTTGTAATCCCAGTACTTGGGAGGCTGAGACCGGAGGATCTGGGTTTGCAGCCAGCCTCAGCTACTTAGGCCCTCCGCAACTTAGTGAGACCCTGTTTCAAAATAAAGAATTAAAAAATAGGGCTAGGGGTGTAGCTCGGAGGTAGAATGCCCCTGGGTTCAATTCCCAGTACTGCAAAAATAAATAAATAAATATAAAATAAAAAGATCTGGGGGTATAGCTTGGAGGTAGAATGCCCCTGGGTTCAATCCCCTGTACCAAAAAAGAAAAGAAAGAAAGCCTTCCAGGTATGGCAGAGGCCCCTTTCTGGGCTGGAAGCCATCACCCCTCCATGGTCTCCATGACTTTTCTTATGAGATCTGGACAGCAGGATTGGGTGGCACAAAGTCTCAAGGTGGGGGTGGTCACAAAGTGGGGAAGGGGGGCTGCCTCCGATGCTTGGGGGTTGGGCCCGAGGGTTCAGAAGGTTCAGTGGTGTGTTAAATTTTGAATGAGGGATGAGGGGAGATGCCTTTCCTAGCAGATGGGGAATAGGAGCTTGCCGCAGACACAGGAGAAGGTAAGGAGAGGGACCAGTCACCAGAGAAGAGTGGGGACTCCAGGGGTTGGGGTGTAACAAAGGGGCCCCAGTGGGAGACTCGGAGAGGGATATGTGGGCATTCCCATGAGGGATCAGTTTCAATGCTGCCTCCAAGACAAGAGCTCAGCCCAGACCAGCAGCTTCTCTACCCGGTGCTAGCAGGAAGGCCATGGAGCTGGCTGGCCAGCCGGCCTGGAGCCATCTGCTGGCAGCCAAGTGTGGACCATTCACTCTCCCTCTCCTCGCTCTGCAGGCCACACCACACTTCTAGACCCTGGGATGCGAGTAGTAGCAATACGAGGTCCCGGGGGCTCATAGTCTCCTGGGGATGCAGACTTGCAAACCAGTGCTGCTGGCCTGGAATAACCGAGAGAGGGCGTGGGAGCAGCTAACCCCCCGGGAGAGGGGGCTGGGGAGAACTTTCTGGCAGAGCCAGTGTCTGAGCCAACTCTTCCAAGATGAGGGAACAGAAGAGGCAGAGTTCAGTAAGCAGGAGGGACTGGCATTCCCATATAAAGACTTCAGGTGCCGAGCGCAGAAGCATGCTTTGTGTGACAGAATCACCTAGGGTAGAGTGTGAGGGCGCAGGAGCATGGACAGTCAGCTGCACGGCCTCAGCAAGTCCCTTAGTCACCTGTGCCTCAGTTTCCTCATCTGTAATAGGAGCCTATAGGAAATGGGGATAATACCAACTACCAATTTTATGAGGATTCATAGGTTAATATTTATAAAACATTTAGAATAGTCGGCTGAGTAAGGTAGGTATTTGTCAAATAAAATATACAACAAGAAAGAGGTGGGAGAGGAGATTGGGAGGCTACCAGCTACCAGGCCCAGGTTGATGTTGGCTAACTGGAGAGCCAGGAATATGAAGTGGGTGCTTTCTGATGAATTCTGGGGGCAGCAGGAGAATGGTTGGAGGGGAGGCTCTAAAGGAATAAGTCAGTCACTCATTCCACACACATCTCTCCAGGGCCTAGCAGGGGCGAGACCCTGAGACAGGGACCCAGGACATGAAGGAAAAGACTGGGGACATTTCCTCAGGGAGTGCAGTGAGGGTCCTGGCCCAGCTCCCAAGCATCTAAGGCTGCCCCTCCTCCCTCACCTTGCCCACTGCCCCCACATTGTGACTTTGTGACACCCAGTCCTGCTGTCCAGGTTTCATAAGGGAAGCCACAGAGAACACAGAGTGGGCGATGGCTCCCAGCCTAGAAAGGGGCCTGCAGCTGTCACTTTTGGGCTCTCCTGGGGAAGAGAGGAAGGTGGCCATCAAAACAAAGCCTGTTGCCATCCCTTTGTGCCCAACAAAGAGAAGTGGCTTGGGCCAGCCTGGGCCTGTGGCCAGCACTGGGGTGCGGTACCCAGGGGAGGAAGCCCTCTCTTCCCTGAAGGCTCTGGCCCCTCCCCCACAGAATTCCCTGTTCCTTCCTCCTGAGCTGATCAGCAATAAACACTGGACTCACCACTGGCCAGTGTAGGGCGGGCCCCCAGCAGCTTGTGGTCTGGTGTAGGGATGAGGCATGTGGACTTAAAGGAAGCAGGCTTTCTGAGGTTCTGGTGGTAGAGGAGCCACATGGGTGGCGTGGAGATGTCATTGGTACTGGGGGTGGATGGCTGGGGTAGCCAGTAACAGGTTGGCTTGGGATGGCAGGTGGGGAGGGAAGCCAGTATCCCAGGCAGACGCCATGCCAGGTACAAGGGCACAGCCAGACTGGGGACAGAGGATAGGTTGACTCGGTTAGAACCAGGGGTTTGTGCCACGGCCCAGGAGGTGGTTAGTGCGCATTGCAGAAGCCACATTGGCCAGGCTGGAGGATTTAGAATTCACTCTGAATCAGAGGGTATCAAAGCGTGGTCCTGAGGTCACCCTGGACTGTTTCAGAGAATAGATGAGGTCAAAACTATTTTCAAGAGCCAGGTGTAGTGGCACATGCTTGTAATTCCAGTACTTGGGAGGCTGAGACAGGAGGATCACAGGTTCAAAGCCATCTTCGGCAACTTAGAAAGGCTCTCAGCAACCTAGTGAAACCCTGTTTCCAAATAAGAAATAAAATCTGGCTAGGGGTGTAGCTTGGAGGTAAAATGCCTCTGGGTTCAATCCCTAGGACCAAAAAAAAAAAAAAAAAAAAATCTATTTTCAAGCTGGGTGTGGTGGCACATGCCTGTAATTCCAGTATTTTGGAGACAAGAGGGTCCTACGTTCGAGGCCTGCCCTCAGTGACTTAGCAAGACCCTGTTTCAAAATAAATAAAATAAAAGAAGGGCTGGAGCTGGGTGTGGTGGTACACGCTTGTAATCCCAGTACTTGGGAAGCTGAGATCGGAGGATCTGGGTTCGCAGCCAGCCTCAGCTACTTAGTGAGGCCCTCCGCAACTTAGTGAGACCCTGTTTCAAAATAAAGAATAAAAATAGGGCTGGGGGTGTATCTCGGAGGTAGAATGCCCCTGAGTTCCACTCCCAGTTCCACAAAAAAAAATTAAATAAATAAGGGCTGGGGGTGTAACTCGGAGGTAAAACACCCCTAGGTTCAATCCCCAGTACCAAAAAAACTCCTGTTTTTATTATGTTTTCAGGGCTGCCCTGGTTGATATCTGTTTCAGTGTGTTGGCATTGCACTGTATAACTGCCTGAATATTCACCCCCCCCCAAAGCAGCAGCCCCAACATTGCACTCACTCCATACTTGGGTTGTTTTAAGTAGTAAAAATTATTAATTTAGCCAGGTGTGGTGGTACACACCTGAAATCCCAGTACTTGGTAGGCTGAGACAGGAAGATCGAAGTTTCAAGGCCAGCCTCAACAATTTAGTGAGACCGTTTCAAAATAAAAAATAAATAGGGCTGGCTGAGGGTGTAGTTCAGAGGTAGAACGCCCCTGGGTTCAATCCCCAGCACCACACACACACACAAATTATTAATTTGATTAACTCTAGACACTTAAGTGTCTTTTTCATATTCTGTCTGGGGAAACGTGGAGTACACACATCGGGCACTCCGGCTGCAGCCGGGCTTTGATGAGGAAGGCGCTCGTGAGCTTGAGTCGCAAGCTGTGCCGGCTGCTTTTTTTAAGGAGCACCATTTTTACTTGAACACCTGACAGACAGACTAGTCAGACTTGGGTATCTGGCAGACATTCTCAAAAATGAATGAAGTGAGGCTGTCACTTCAAAAACAGTATCAGTATTTGTTGCCAAAGAGAAAATTTGGGCTTTTGAGCAAAAATGAGAATTTTGGAAATTTTGTATTCACCTTCTAGAGCCTGACAGCTTCCCAGGACTGGAAACTTTTTGATGAAATCTGTAGAGATAGCAAATGTGATCTTTTGATACTGTATAATGAAATGTGTCAACATTCGGAAGATCTGCATAGCTCACTAAACCAGTATTCTCCAATGACTGACTGCTTGATGTCACAAAATTCACAATGCAAAAATAGCATGGGCAAAGCACTTGTAGTCCCAGATACTGGGAGAGGGCTGGTATGGGAAGATTACCAGGCCAGGCTGGGCAGCTTTGCATGAGACCCTGTCTCAAAATAAAATAAAAAGGAGCCAAGCGCGATGGTACATTCCTGTAATCCCAGTACTTGGGTGACTGAGACAGGAGGATTGCAGATTTGAGTCCAACCTCAGCAACTTAGACCCTGTTTCAAAAAAGGGGGGTGGGGGTGTAATTTGGAGGTAGAACACCCCTGGGTTCAATCCCCAGTACCACAGAAACCCCCAAAACAAACCAAAAAAATTTAATAGCTAACCCCCCAAAAAAACCTCTTTAGAATCTTCAATAGTTTTTAAGAGTATGAAAGGGGTCCTGGACTCAGAAGTTTGATAGATGCCACTCTAGACCCCAGGGAGCCATGACAGGACTATGAACTGGGAGCTAGCACTCTAGGTAGGATACATGTGACAGGAGCTGGCCTCCAGGGCATTCTTTAGCTTGGCACATGCCAGGGCAACTCTGAAAGGCCCCCTCGTCAGGGCCAGAAGACCCAGGCTCTGGAGTCCCCGTGAGCCACTTCTGAGCTGGGAGCAGCCACTAGCTCTCATGAGCCTTAGGTGTCCCGTCTGTTCATGGGGACAGCAAACCACCCACACAGGGGAATCACCAGCCTCCTGTCTGATAATGCTGGTGAAAAAGGCTTTCTGAGTTGTGAAACACTCCACAGATATTTATTTTTGTGGTTGTTTTGTCTGGAGCCAATGTGCTCAGCTGCCTCAGACCCCAGAAAACCTGTGTGGTACACATGAGAGGGAGTTAGATGGCTGGCCCCTCTCAAGGGGACCTGTCCAGACCCTCACCTCTCCCTCCTATTATACTTTGTCCTCAAGGCCGGGCGGCAGGAGGGACGGCTATTGATTGGGCTGTCACTCAGCCTGGCTCCAGGACTTGGGGAAGAGGAGCCAGGAGGCAAGGCTCGTGCCGTGTGTGCCACCCGGTGCTGCCCGCCCACCCGCCGCCTGCCGCCCGCCTGCTGCAGGGCCTGGAGCCGCCGCTGGGAGAGGAAGTGCAGTCGGTTACCAATTGGGCTATTTTCATAACGGCTGTCTCAGGCTGGGAGGAGGAGGGTGACGAGGGGGAGGGGGCAGAGGAGCAGCCACTGCAGCTCGCTCTCCAAACTAGGACTTGCTCAGCGGAGGCCGGCAGCCCAGAGCCGAGCCAGAGCCGCCCCGGGGACCCCAGCCCCCACCTGCTTAGCCGCCTCCAGCCTGCCACCCTGCCTTCCAGACCAGGTCAAAGGGGCCTCCCCAACCCTTCCTTGCCTTCAGCTCCCTCCTTCCTGCATCGATGGGGGTGGATCTGGGGAGGGGTGGGTCAGGGTTGGCCCAGGCACCACCATCCCTAGATGAGGGACTTGCCCGGCCAGGCCCCCAAAGCTGATGGGAAAGGAGAAGGGTCTGGTTAAGCTGCTCCTGGCTAGCCAGGGCAGACCCTGAAGGTAAACATGCTGCTGGCCTGGCCACTCCCTCACCGTCTAGCCCTGGCCCACCTGCTTCCTGTGTGCATTTTTTGTTACTGGTTTTGTTTTCTGCAGGGTCCCTTTAGTAAGTACAGGACTGGGAAAGGCAGGGCCCTGTCTGGTCAGCCCCAGGCTGGCCTGGGATGTGCCGA
Organism: Glis glis; assembly: GCA_004027185.1. Taxonomy (NCBI): domain Eukaryota; kingdom Metazoa; phylum Chordata; class Mammalia; order Rodentia; family Gliridae; genus Glis; species Glis glis. Next base: position 19,449 of record PVJS01024058.1, read on the forward strand.
CGCCTCCTTCCAGCCCTGGGCTGTGGGAGCGGAGCGGCCAGAGGTGGCTTCTGGCTATCAGTCCCTGGGGAGGCTGCTGCAGGCCCTTGCTGTGGGGCTACTGGAGGTGGGATCACCAGCCTTCACCAAGCAGGGGGCTGTGGCCATGGTGTAGAATGGGCACTGCGGCTGAACCCCACGGTTGTCCTGTGCAAGCTCCTCTGGAGGCAGAGGAGTCCCCTGGAGCCAGCTTGGTCCCAGGGCAGAGGGCACTCAGCATGAGCAGATACCCAGGTGGCACTGGCTGCCAGGCTCATGTGGCTCCTCATGTTCCTCCTGTGGTGAGTGGTGGCCACCCTGGGCACTCCTGCTTCCCTTTCTGGGCTCCCACCCCCACCGTGGGCAGAGGCAAACCCCAGGAGGTGGCACGATCACAGGCCCTGGGTCTGTTTGGTTGTGGGCCAGGCCATGCCCCTGCTCTGCCAGGTTTCATCAGGTACCTTGCATCCATCACTGCATCAGAACCCCCCTGTGCCACCCTTCGCAACTAAGTAGTATGACCCCTGTTTTGCAGATGAGAAAATTGAGACTCAGAAAGGTTAGTTGATCAGCCCAGGGTAGCAGAGGCAGCAGGATTCCCAGGTGCGGTCTGGCCAGGCCTTTCGAGCTAGGAGACGATGAAGCACTGGGGGCTACTAACCCTGCCGGCAACCACTGCAGCCCATTCATGGCTGCCCATCGCGGGTGCCTGGGCAGACACCATCATGCCTGACTCTCTTGTGGCATCCTTTGTCCTCTCATAGGCCTTGCCTCATCAGGTCCCTGGAAGCCAGCTGGAGGTCAGTGGGGTCCCATGAACCCTTCCCCAACTTGTCCCCTTTGGATGGGGCAGGCTTCCTTCCATCAGGAAGCCAAGAGGCAGCCATTTTGCTGTGCTATTGGTGTCAGAACCCTGTAGGGCCTCCTCTGGTAACCCCTGGTGTGTTGGAGGTGGCAGAGAGCGTCAGTCTGCTTTTCTCAGAGCTGTGCCGTGGGAAGAGGCCCCAGCCCTGGCCCAGGCTAGGCTTCCGATTAGCCCCAGGAGAAGCCTCAGCAGAGATAGGAAGTGAAGAGTCAGGCGAGTGCTGACCAGAGGACAGAGGTTGCTATGGAGACCAGAGGAACAGGAAGCATGGGACCTGGGGGAGGGGACAGTGGTAGCCCAGAGATGTGGGTGCCTGGTAGGAGAGCATGTCATAAAATTCTAACAGTCTCCTTGGACAAACAGGGAAACTGAGACCTATGATACATGGTCACATAGCTCCAGCTCAGCCTGGCCTGCTTTGCACCACTGGACCGCCAAGGAGACTCCTGCACAGATGTGGACTTGGGGCTGCCCAGTGGCCTGTGGGGCCAAGCTCTATAGGAGGACCTGTTAGCTGCCCTGTCACGACAGGGTGCAGGCCACCTCTTCCTCCTGGCCCCCATGTCAGTGCAGGTCTGGGACAGCCGGCAGGGCCTAGCCCTCACAGCCACCCAGAGAGCGCAGCAGCACCTCCCCCACACTGACTGTGGCCTTTTGTTTTCTGGGTGACACTAGCATCAGGCGGTGTGTCCGGGTGACTAATCTCCTCCAGGCTGGGCAGCTGTCACAGGGCGGCCTGAGCAGATGGGTGGGGAAAGCTGACACCCTGGGGAGTGCTGGCAAGCCAGTGCCCTGGCAGCAGCGGGCAGCAGGGCCCAGGACGCAGAGCAGACCTGGCCCTGTGACTGTGGGCATGCCCCGGGCCTTCTGAAGCCTCAGCTCCTCCTCCGTGAGGAAGCACAGTCCTGCCTCCTTCGGGTGCGGTAGGGATCGCAGGAGGTGATGAAGGGCTTACCTCACTCCCGTCCCTGAGGAGGTGTTGAGTAGGTAGGATGGTGGTTACTGTTATGGCTCCTTTCCCTAAGCCATGCCCCCTTCGTCCCAGCCTCGGGGGCCAAGAGGAAAGACCCCACACTCCACTCCATCTCTGGCATGCAGGTTTTGCCATCAGGTAGACCTGGGTTCCAACATTGGCTCCACAGTGACCAGCTGTAGACTTCGGGCAAGTTACCTCTCTGTGTCTCAGCTTCCTCATCAGAAATGTAGCCTAGTAGCCGGGCGTGGTGGCGCATGCTTGTAATCCCAGTACTTTGGGAGGTGGAGACCGGAGGATCTGGGTTCGCGGCCAGCCTCAGCTCTCTCGCACGCGCTCTTTCTCTCTCTCTCTCTCTCTCTCTCTCTCTCTCTCTCTCTCTACTTAGTGAGGCCCTCTGCAACTTCGTGAGACCCAGTTTCAAAAATAAAGTATAAAAAATAGGGCCAGGGGCGTAGCGCGGAGGTAGAACGCCCCGGGTTCAATCCCCAGTACCGCAAAAAAAAAAAAAAAAAGAAATGTTGCGTAGTATGGTACCATTCCTCAGGGTGTTATGGTTTATAAAATAAGTGTGTGTGGCCGGGTGTGGTGGTGCACGCCTGTAATCTCAGTACTTGGGAGACTGAGACAGGAGGATCACAGGGTTGAGGACAGCCTCAGCAACTTAGCAAGACCCTGCTTCAAAAACAAAAAAAGAAAGGGCTGGGGGTGTAGCTTGGAGGTAGAATGCCCCTGGTTCTATCCTCAGTACCATCAAAAACAAAACAAACAAAAAAAGCAAAAGTTGTGTGAAGGGCCTGGCACAATGCCTGACAGTGGGCTCAGTAAATATTAGCCAGGATGATACCAGTTTTTTAGCCAGGTGTGCTCTGCCCTTTCCTGCTCTCTTGCCCAATTCATCTAGTTCAAGGGGACAGTCTTTGGGGTCATGAGAGCGTTGCCCTGGGCTGGCGTTCTGGAGCACTGCCTCCCTAGCACGGTCGCCTCCCTGCCCACTGATGACAGGAGCCCCAATCCCGTGGCACCACCTCCCACTCATACCCTGAAGCTGTCTCCAGAGACCACAAGGCAGTGGCACATCAACAAGCTAGATGGAGCCCAGCTGGCTCCTTCTAGCTGTCCTCTCTGACCATCCTCCCTCCTGCCCCCCCCATGCCTGACTGGCCAGACCCTTGCAGCAGAAGTCTTTCCCGTTAGCCCAGGGAGCACTGTTTCATGGCTATGACTTGGACCTCTGTGGCTGCCAGTGGCTAGGCTGCACTCACTCCCACCAGCTGCTCCCAGGCTCCGGGGCCACCTCCCTGAGCCATACTGGGAGAGTTGGGCGAGGTATGGGCACAAGAGCCTGCTGCCAGCGGCCTGCGAGGGAGGGAAGGGCAGGGAGGAGGTTAGCCAATGAAGGGACCCAAGCTCAGGACTGCGCCGGAAGGCCCGTAGTGGCTGGCGTGGTACCCATGGCCCCTGCCTCCCTGCAGGAGGGAGCTCTGAGCAGCTTGTGCTTGGAACCGTGAGACTCAGGGTGTCTAGCATCAGGGTCCCAGAACAATGTGCAGTTCACAGGCTCCCACAGCAGCAGAGCTGGCAGGGGTTTCAGGCATCACAGAGAATGTCTGTGCTCTGCCCCTTCAGGAAGGTGAGACAGAGCCATCGAGTGCCAGAAAGTTCTTAGAGGTACAGATGCACACACACGCCCAGAGTCCAGAAGGCTTTTCTTTTGATCCAAGCCTCTTGCTGCCTCCCCCTGAACGAAGACAGGTGCAGCTCCTCCCTGGGGGGCTGGCTCTCCAATTCTCTGAGGCTTGGTTTCCCCAGGACCCCTGACCCCTGAGCCAGATGCCAGACCATCTCCATTTCTAGTCGCCCTCCTCAGCCTGACCCCAGGACTGGGGCTGAGAGTCAGGGGGTCTTATCAGGACCAAGTTCCTTTACAGAGAACCTCATATTATTATTGCTTGCTTTGTGCGTGTCCCAGGAGGGGAACCCAACCTGTTCCATTTTGGGGACAAAACAAAGGCCGGACAAGGGGGAAAGCCCCTAGGCCCCACCGTCTGCCTGGACAGACTCCAACTCCCAGTTTCCTTTTTCTTTTCCATCAGCTTCTGACAAGGGAGGTGAAGCCCTTTAGGTCCTGGGCTTGTGGATTCTGGTGCCTGGGCAGGGGAAGCCCCTCCTACCTAGGACTCCTGGGGTGGCCTCTGCTATAGCTGGGGGGCCTCAGTGCTTCAGTAGCCATAAGTGGTGGCTCCCTGCATCCCTTCATGGTGCCCTCAAACACTGTTCATGGAAGCTAGAGGCCAAGGTTGCCCTCATCCCCAACTCCCAGGTGTCCCGTCTCTGCTCCTGGGGCACAGGCTGTGAATGAGCTCCTGGGCACGGCCTGGCCCAGCTCCTGATGTTCCCGGTCTCTGTGCCCAACAGCCACTGGTCTGCCCTGGCATGGAGACCTTCTTTAGGAGACATTTCCAGCGGAAGATGCCAGGCCCTGGAGAGGGACAGCGGCGGCCCAGCAGTGTGGGGCTGCTCACGGGCAAGGCCCGGCGCCGCTCCCCTGCTGGGCAGGCCTCCTCCTCTCTGGCCCAGCGGCGCCGCTCCAGTGCACAGCCTCAGGGCTGCCTCCTGGGCTGCCGGGTGGGCACCCAGGGTACCAGCCGCCGGCGCTCCAGCACCGCACCCCCTGCCTGCAACCCCCGCTTCACTGTGGGTGCAGTGCCCACGCCGCCGCCTGCGACTCTCAGGGCCCAGGTTCTGGGTGCACCCCTGATGTTGGCTGGGCTTGTGGGCATGAAGGAGGAGGAAGAAGAGAAGGAGGGGGTCCAGAAGGAGGGTGTGACAGACGGGGCATTGAGTGCCATATCACCAGTCACCAAGATACCAGGGCCCTCCCCTCACCGGGGCACCCGTCTGTTGCCCCTGCCCCGCTGCCTGCGCCGAGCCTCCTCCCACCTGCTCCCTGCTGAGGTGGTGTACGACCACACCCTCTGGGGCCTGCAAGGCCACTATCGGCGCCTCAGCCAACGGCGGCTGTCAGGCCAGCACCCTGGCTCAGGAGGCCGAAGAACCTCGGGCACCGCAGCAGGCCCCATGATACCTGCCCACCTGCGCCCACTGTCCCGCAGGCGCCAGGTAGCTCTACGGCGCAAGTCGGCGGGACCCCAGGCTTGGAGCGCCCGGCTTGTGTAGGTACAGCTGCGCCAGCAGGGCGAGTGGTGCAGCCTCCGAGGGGACTGGCTTGAGGGTGGCCCATTGTGAGCAGTATGGGCAGTGTCTGGAAGGCCACAGGAAGGGCCGAGTCTCCTGCAGGGAGCCTCTGGGCTCCCAGCTGCTGGGGCTCCTCTACCCTTCCTCCTGCAGCCCCTGTCTCAGGCTTGGTGGAGCTCATGTCAGGGCAGAGATCCCAGGTAGTAGGGCAGAAAGTAGAGTCAGCAAGTGCCCAGTTGACCCACAGCCTCAGCTGGCCCCTTTTCTATAGGAAAGCCATCACCAAGTCGGGCCTCCAGCATCTGGCACCCCCTCCTCCCACCCCTGGGGCCCCGTGCGGTGAGTCCGAGAGGCAGATCCGGAGCACCGTGGACTGGAGTGTGAGTAGCAGGGAGGGGTGTGCACCTGAACATCACTGGGTGCCAGCCCCTGCTGGGCTCTGGGCTGTGGGAGAGGAGCCCCTGGGCCTGTGGAGTCTGAGCAGACTTCCTGGGGGTGGCTACCTTTGAGCCAGGCCTAAAGAGCAGGGACAGTGGAGAAAACAGGACAGGAAAGTAGATTGTGTTGGTTGAGCAGGTTCGTCTTGGGATGGAGAGGGGTAGGGCAAGGCATGGCCTGTGGGGGGCTGTTGGCGGCAGTTGTGCACTGAGCATGCTCATCCCATGGTTTAGGAGTCAGCAACATATGGGGAGCACATCTGGTTTGAGACCAACGTGTCGGGGGACTTCTGCTATGTTGGGGAGCAGTACTGTGTAGCCAAGATGCTGGTGAGTGAACTCTGCAGGGCTTGTTGCCCCCTAGCGGTGGAGCAGGGTCTGGACACCTGCAGGCTGACCCCTGCTGGTGGACAGCTGCTGCCCTTCCCAAAGGTGGGCTCAGCTGCCACCTGAGCACTCCTGTTGTGGGTGGCTCCCCTCGGGGGGCAGGGGAATGGGGGCCTCGTCTGAGCCAGACGCTATGGCTGGAGCTCCTGCTGTGGTGCGCACAAGGCAGCTGTGCTGGGGCAGATGTGGAATTCTCCATATATGTCCTAGCAGTATCTGGGACAGTTACCTGGTGCCTCAGGGGCCCTCTTTCTGTCTTGCAGCAGAAATCAGTGTCCAGGAGAAAGTGTGCAGCCTGCAAGATTGTGGTGCACACCCCCTGCATCGAACAGCTGGAGAAGGTAAGTGTGGCTTCTCGGCCACATCTTACCCAAACATCCCCTGCCTAGGAGTGACCCAGCATGTGTGGTAGTGAAGAGTCAAGGACCCTGGAGCCCAAATGCCTGAGTTTGAATCCTGGCTCCCTCCATTTGTTAGCTGTCACATCCCACTGCCTAGAACAAACCTGGCATAGAGTGGAGTTTGTTGAATGTTACTTGATGGCATGAATGAACAAGTGATGACCATGATACCTTTTTTTTTTTTTTTTGTGGTACCGGGGATTGAACGCAGAGGCGTTCTACCTCCACGCTACGCCCCCGGCCCTATTTTTTTTATGCTTTATTTTGAAACCGGGTCTCAGGAGGTTGCGGAGGGCCTCACTAAGGAGAGAGAGAGAGAGAGACAGAGCGAGAGCTGAGGCTGGCCGCGAACCGGGATCCTCCGGTCTCCGCCTCCCAAAGTACTGGGATTACAAGCGTGCGCCACCACGCCCGGCTCCATGATACCATTTTATCATGTGCATGCTAACATTTAGAAGAGGCTGTTGAGTTTGCTGAAGCATCATTGCTTCAAAGCCTGGCTCTGTCCCCTCCATGCTGCCTCTGTAGAAATCTTTCCCCAAGGACCATTGTGTCCTCTGCAGCTGGGGGCATGTACGGGCACCATTCTTCTACAGGGAGGGAGAGGTAACGCTGGGAAGTAGGTGGGACTTGTGGAAGATGAGGGCCCCCCAGCCTGCAGAAGCCCAGGCCAGCATTTGGGAAAGTCTGTAAGACCAGGAATGGCATGAACAAGGTGAGGACTGCTTTCCCTGGTGAGTGAGGCCTCCCTGTAACTCCCCTGAGGTCGCAGCAAGGACAGTTAGGAAAAGAGAAGCAGAAATGCAGCCATAAGCATTGCAGCCCCATCATGGAAGGTGAAAATAAAACCTGAGCTGGGCGTGGTGGCGCACGCTTGTAATCCCAGTACTTGGGAGGCTGAGACCAGAGGATCCGGGTTTGCAGCCAGCCTCAGCTACTTAGTGAGGCCCTCCGCAACTTAGACCCTGTTTCAAAATTAAGATATAATAAATAGGGCTGGGGGTGTAGCTCGGAGGTAGAATGCCCCTGGGTTCAATCCCCAGTACCGCAAAAAAAAAAAAAAAAAGAAATGAAAATCAAACCTGGGTTCAGCACATTAGCTAAAGGTCTCCAGGGGCTGGACATGGTGGCAGGCACCTGTAATCCCAGTACTTGGAAGGCTGAAACAGGTGGATCACAGGTTTGAGACCAGCCTCGGCAACTTAGCAAGACTCTCAGTGACCTAGTAAGACCCTGTTTCCAATACAAAATAGAAAGGGCTGAGGTGTAGCTTGGAGGTAGAACACACCTGGGTTAAATTCCCAGTACCAAAAATAAATAAAAGTCTCCAGGGGCAGTCAGCTGTCTGTAAGCAGGGATCCGCTTCCTGCATCCACCTAGGGTCAGAGGGCTGGAAGGGTAGGATGTGGTCCCATCTTAGTGGAAGGTGGACATGGAACTTCCAGTCTCTCCCTCCCAAGATCCTGGGCAAAGGAAGGAACCCTCTGGCTGATGGGTAGAAGGGCTTCTGAGAAGAGGGGTCCTTGTTCTAATGGTTCCCAGGATAATTTGGGGCTCTCGCTACCCTTGAGGATAACTCTAGGTAACCCTGTCAAAAGGAGGTTCTGACATTTTGTTGGTCACTGCAATGTCTCACAGATAAATTTCCGCTGTAAGCCATCCTTCCGGGAATCAGGCTCCAGGAATGTCCGGGAGGTAAGTGCCAGGGTCTTAGGGAGGCCCCAGGTTCCTGAGGGATTTCCCTGCAGTGTCTCCAGAGTGCCACCAGGGGGCTCAGCTCCTTCTGGGCTGCTCTCGGGTCCTGGCAGGTGCTGAGCCCAGGCTCTGAGGTCTCCCCAAGAGAGCCCGAGCCGGTCAGGCTCTGGCTGCAGAAAGTGGTAGCACTGCATGCCTCCCTGTGCCTCCCAGCCCTCTCTGTCCCTCCCGTGAGTCTTGGCCTCCCCTTCAGGCCTGGAGAGAAGCCTGCCCTTTCCATCTCTATAGAACTGCAGAGAGCTTCCTACAGCCCCTAGCCCTCACCATGGATGCATTGAGAGGTGTGGGCCATGCTCGGGGCTGGGCCCCCTTCATCCCCCACTCACTACAGTGACATTTCTCTCCTTCCCCCACCCCCAGCCTACCTTCGTACGGCACCACTGGGTGCACAGGCGACGCCAGGACGGCAAGTGTCGGCACTGTGGGAAGGTGAGGGCCCCGCCCAAGGATGCAGCCGCCTGCCACCCACGGGCCCTGTGTGGCCGGCACAGCCTAGCTACCACTGACCGTGGTCCGTAATGTAGAGTCCCAGGCAGTCTCTCAGCCCGTCTGTGCCACCAAATATTCCCCAAGCCTCTGGCCAAGTGGTTGGTCTTTGGGCTGAGCAGAGGGCAGGGAGGAAGGTTTTCTTCCAATGTGATGTGTCTGGCCTACTTCGAGCTGGTGAGGGATCCCTTTGAGAACCATAGAGACTTCACTCATCAACTCAGCATACATTTATCGAGCAAAGGTTGCATGCCAAGCGCTGAGCCAGGCAGTGGCTTCCTGCCCTCCTGAGGACAGTGTCTCAAAGACAGACTCCACAGCGTGTCTTCCTGGCCAGCCCACAGTCCTTTTGTTACTCGCTTGTTTGCTTCTTGTCTGTCTCCTTCAGTAAGTGCAGCTGTCACAGGTGTGGGCTCATTCCTCCATTTATTCTCAGTGCCTGGCACAGTGCCCAGCACATAGTAGGCTTTGGTAACGGTTTGTGACGTGAATGTGACGGATACAGAGGGAGGCGGCACAGCGCTTTCCATAGGCCTGGCCAGGTCTGGAGGCAGGAAGGAGGAAAAAAGTGAGTTAGGGGAGTTGGCCCTCAGACCCTCCAGAAAACTCGTGTACCCAACACTTTGTAGTTAACTTCAGTCATGGTCCTCTAGCAAAGCATCCCCTACCCTTGGGGTTTATTTTATATTTTTTAGGTTTATTTATTTATTTGTGGTACTGGGGATTGAACCCAGGGGCATTCTACCTCTGAGCTACACCCCCAGCCCTATTTTATTTATTTTGAAACAGGGTCTCACTAGGTTGACGAGAGTCTCACTACTTGCTGAGACTGTCCTTGAACCTATGATCCTCCTGTCTCAGCCTCCCAAGTACCAGGATTACAGGTGTGCGCCACCACGCCCAGTTTTTATTTTTATTTATTCTTTTTTTTTTTTTTTTGCGGTACTGGGGATTGAACCCAGGGGCGTTCTACCTCCGCGCTACACCCCCGGCCCTATTTTTTATACTTTTTTTTGAAACTGGGTCTCACGAAGTTGCGGAGGGC